>JAODXP020003837.1:30000-32500 GCA_027497455.2 Sardinella longiceps
GTAAAGCTGTTAGTCAGTTCTGAATCAGGGCACGGAAGGGAAGGGGGAAGCATCAGTAAAGCTGTTAGTCAGTTCTGAATCAGGGCACGGAAGGGAAGGGGGAAGCATCAGTAAAGCTGTTAGTCAGTTCTGAATCAGGGCACGGAAGGGAAGGGGGAAGCATCAGTAAAGCTGTTAGTCAGTTCTGAATCAGGGCACGGAAGGGAAGGGGGAAGCATCAGTAAAGCTGTTAGTCAGTTCTGAATCAGGGCACGGAAGGGAAGGGGGAAGCATCAGTAAAGCTGTTAGTCAGTTCTGAATCAGGGCACGGAAGGGAAGGGGGAAGCATCAGTAAAGCTGTTAGTCAGTTCTGAATCAGGGCACGGAAGGGAAGGGGGAAGCATCAGTAAAGCTGTTAGTCAGTTCTGAATCAGGGCACGGAAGGGAAGGGGAAGCATCAGTAAAGCTGTTAGTCAGTTCTGAATCAGGGCACGGAAGGGAAGGGGGAAGCATCAGTAAAGCTGTTAGTCAGTTCTGAATCAGGGCACAGAAGGGAAGCATCAGTAAAGCTGTTAGTCAGTTCTGAATCAGGGCACGGAAGGGAAGGGGGAAGCATCAGTAAAGCTGTTAGTCAGTTCTGAATCAGGGCACGGAAGGGAAGGGGGAAGCATCAGTAAAGCTGTTAGTCAGTTCTGAATCAGGGCACGGAAGGGAAGGGGGAAGCATCAGTAAAGCTGTTAGTCAGTTCTGAATCAGGGCACAGAAGGGAAGCATCAGTAAAGCTGTTAGTCAGTTCTGAATCAGGGCACGGAAGGGAAGGGGGAAGCATCAGTAAAGCTGTTAGTCAGTTCTGAATCAGGGCACGGAAGGGAAGGGGGAAGCATCAGTAAAGCTGTTAGTCAGTTCTGAATCAGGGCACGGAAGGGAAGGGGAAGCATCAGTAAAGCTGTTAGTCAGTTCTGAATCAGGGCACGGAAGGGAAGGGGGAAGCATCAGTAACGCTGTTGGACAGTTCTGAATCAGGGCACAGAAGGGAAGGGGGAAGCATCAGTAAAGCTGTTAGACAGTTCTGAATCAGGGCATGGAAGGGAAGGGGGAAGCATCAGTAAAGCTGTTAGTCAGTTCTGAATCAGGGCATGGAAGGGAAGGGGAAGGGAAGCATCAGTAAAGCTGTTAGTCAGTTCTGAATCAGGGCAGGAGAGCAGCACTTAGGCATCATCAGTTAAGCTGTTTGTTTCTGAATCAGGGCACAGAAGGGAAGGGGAAGGGAAGCATCAGCACTTAAGCCGGCCGCACACCGGTTCCGACAGCATTGCAGAGCACTTTCGAATACGACAATTCTAACCCCTGTAGCATGAGAAATAACAATGGATGTCAATGGACGGCTCCGACAAAATAGACTTGAATCGTAATTCACAACCGACGGCGGAAGGGTTCGGCGCTGGTGTGTGGGGTTGCGTTGAAAACAATGGAAAAGAATGTTGGAAGCAGAGTGCTCAGCACTGTGTCGGAACCGGTGTGCGGTGGCCTTTAGGCAGCATCAGTAAAGCTGTTAGTCAGTTCTGAATCAGGGCACGGAAGGGAAGCATCAGCATCAGTAAAGCTGTTTGTTTCGGAATCATGGCAGGAGAGTTTAATGTTGCCATGGTTTTAATTAGAGATCTTAATGCAATTCTTTTATTGAACTAGAGATTGAAGCTGAACTAGAGATGGTTGAGGAAGAATTTTTTGTTGCACTTTGATGCTTCTTCAGGAGTAAATGTGATGATTTGATTGGCTGAGCAGTAGGTAGGAGCTGATTGATTAGGGAGTGTGGTTAAGTAGTGTAGGGATGATGTGATTGGTTAGGGGGTGTGGCTAGGGAGTGTAGGGATGATGTGATTGGTTAGGGGGTGTGGCTAGGGAGTGTAGGGATGATGTGACTGGTTAGGGGGTTTGGCTAGGGAGTGTAGGGATGATGTGATTGGTTAGGGGGTGTGGCTAGGGAGTATAGGGATGACTTGATTGGCTGAGGGGTGCTGCTTACCCAGCATGTCAGTGCCAGAGTCCAGCTCATCCAGCGTCACAAAGTCGTCCAGATTATCAGGGAAGTCCATCATCTCTGTGTCCTCCTGCAGGACAAACCCAAATACAACCATTAATAACCAATATACAACCCTTATACGTAAGCAGTGTGTGTGTGTGTGTGTGTGTGTGTGTGTGTGTGTGTGTGTGTGTGTGTGTCCATCATCTCTGTGTCCTCCTGCAGGACAAACCCAAATACAACCATTAATAACCAATATACAACCCTTATACGTAAGCAGTGTGTGTGTGTGTGTGTCCATCATCTCTGTGTCCTCCTGCAGGACAAACCCAAATACAACCATTAATAACCAATTTGCGTTATTCACCTGGCGGCCATTTTGACGTAATTTGACGCTTGAGGTGTACGAAAGAGGTGTACGGAAGTAAACAGTTCCACCGAAGTGCCTGCTCTTTTGGGAAACGGTGAAAAGTCTGCCCACAGTATGATTTTTTCCTC
>JAODXP020003838.1:0-17500 GCA_027497455.2 Sardinella longiceps
TGTTTATTTGTTATTACACAAGTTAGCATGCTGACAATATCTACTGAACTAGATACAACTCTTTAGTATCATATTACTATATTATTACATAAGTTTCCTTTGTTTTTAGCCAACACTATTTAGATCTCTCTAGGTTTTCTTTTTGTTGTAGATTTTGTTTGTTTATTAGTTTTTTTGTTGTTGTTTGTTTGTTTGTTTTAGTTTTGTTTGTTTGTACTGTTGATTGCTTTGGCAATACGAATTCCCTTTTGTCATGCCAATAAAGCACCCTTGAATGTGAATCTGAATCTGAATCTGAGAGAGAGAGAGAGAGAGAGAGAGAGAGCGAGACCTCTGTAAAGTAAGATGGAAGCATGTGAGACGTGTAGAAGAGAAAGCTGTTGTGCTCTCTGTCTGGTGGTGGTGGTGGTGGTGTGTGTGTGTGTCTGGGTATTGGGCTTCAAATGGCAAAGCTACCCCAACTAAACACCCAGCAATGCCAGGCTGTCACACACTTTTGACCTGAACCAGGAGGATTGGGGATTTAAGCACACAGAACTTTCACACAAAAACACATACTTTCAAGCACAAATCAATACACGTTGAGAAACACACACAGACAAACACACACACATACACACACACACACACACGCACACACACACACTCTAACACACACAACACTACGACACACAAACACACATACAAACACATACACACACTAACACGCGCTCACACACTCTAACACGCGCTCACACACACACACAAACGCAAAGGAAGCACACAGGCTTGTATATCTCACCCTCTGGAGTGCACACACTCAGACACTATTTCTCTATCTAATAAGACTCCTCATATTCCCGCACCCACCGTTCGTTTCTTACTGTGGTAATAATAGGTAATGATGCTTGACGCCGTAGACCCATCTATTGCCCTAATGACCCACAGAACGCGTTGTCAATACACGGGCCATGATGAGAAGATGGCCTATTGAGCAGAACACGGTCTCGGGTGCTTTAGTTCCCCATCTCCCTTCACGTGGTTCACATGGATCAAACTGTCCAGGCCGCAGTGCTTGTTCTCTTTCTCTGTTTACATATTGTATGCATGTGTCCAGGGACTCCACGCTCAGACGCGTATCGATTCAGCCCACGCCGATCAATTTCTCCATTTTTAAACCCTCTAAGTCTGAAGGAAGAGACTGTGCGTCTTCTGTGCTTAAAACATAGGATAATAGGCGTATTATAATATAATCCTTTAATTGTTATAATTAAGTTGACACCAGATTTAATTTCACTGCATTTCTTATACTCAGTAACTATATGCATATGGCAAATAAACTTCCTGCCTTGTAATAATATAATATAATGTCTCAATGGTGTTTTTTGCCTCCAATGGCACCTTCCAGGCAGCACAGCCTAAAAGGCAGTACCTTAAAGGAAAAATCCGGGGTAAATCAACACGTAGCCCTACTGTTTTATAGTGCCAAGCGCTACTGATAGCCACCTCAATCTCTCGATTTCATGCAACGCAGACTGAGACAGCTAACAGTAACAGAATGGGACATGCCTCATTCAGTTAGTGTTAGCTGCCGTTTCGCGAACTCGGTCTACGATGCACAAAATTCGATCATTGAAGTGGCTTTCAGTACCACTTAGCAGTATAAAACAGCAGGGCTATGTGTTGATTCACTCCGGATTATACCTTTAACCCTTACCCTAAACTTAACCCCCGCAACCTTCATCCTAACCCTAAATCAGGGCGGCGGGGGGATTAGTGCCTTGAGGACAGCACTGCCTGGAAGGCACCGTTGAGGGCAAATATATACCAAAGACCAATATAATACATGCATGCAGCGGCACACGCTAAGGATAAGTCTTGCCTGCATGTAGTAAGGCAGGATGAAACCATGATGAGACTGGATACTGTGGGAGGGAGCTATAAATCCCCCAGCTACACACACACACACACACACACACACACACACACACACACACACACACACACACACACGCACTCACATAAACACACACACACACAGGCACAGGCACACACAGGCACACACAGGCACACACACACACACACACACACACACAGGCCAGGCTGTCTTTAATAGGCTGTCTCCTGACCCACACATCCTGCCAACACAGGCCCAATATGCCAATCCCCAAAACTAGCTGGGCTGATTAGATATGGACTCCCTAGGCAGACATGACGCAAAGGGACAGTCATCAAATCTTTTCTTTTTTCTTTTTTTCCCCTCCCCCTTGATTAAAATAAGCCGATCAAGTCTAGCCGGTTCATTAAGCGTCACACGAGGATATTTCAAGTTTCATTTCACATTGAGATGGCCTGTATCTGAGGGCGAGGGTGTTATGTTATGACGATGCAGACAGCAGTTAAGATCAGTTTGCACTTGTCAAATAAGCTAATGTTGACCGAGGACAGAGGGATAAAAATCACTCACGGCGCTCATGATTGGTGAGTACAGTTGGCAGTTAGTCTCAGCATCCTGCTCCGAGACAGCACCACATGGCAGCAAGATCACACCCAGCCTCTGGAGTACAGCCCTGTGATTGACAGAGAGAGAGAGAGAGAGAGAGAGAGAGAGAGAGAGAGAGAGAGAGAGAGAGAGAGAGAGAGAGAGAGATACAAAAAGACAAGAGGGAGGCAGTGGACAGACAGAATTGTTTTGTATGAAAGAAGGAGGAGAGGGAATTAAAGACAGACAGTCAGAGAGGGAATGCATTATTATTGTTTATTATTCTTTTATTAATTATTCATCATTATTGTATCATTAATGTTTGACAATGCAACAACATACGGTTTCTGGTGCCAATAAAGCTTATTTGAATTTGAGAGAGAGAGAGAGAGAGAGAGAGAGAGAGAGAGAGAGAGAGAGAGAGAGAGAGAGAGAAATTCTCTAAATGCATTTCAGTTTACGTTTATAAATAAGTGTGTGTGTGTGTGTGTGTATGTGTGTGTGTGTGTGTGTGGTGTGTGTGAGTGAGTGAGTGAGTGAGTGAGTGAGTGGAGAGAGAGAGAGAGAGGAGAGAGAGAGAGAGAGAGAGAGAGAGAGAGAGAGAGAGAGTTACACATCGCTGTGATACAATTCATTAAATGCAACTGTGAGGAGGAAAGGAAGAGGAGCAAGACTATTTTCTTAACGGACACTCCATCCATCAGCAGGTCTGCGAACACTTTGAAGTTGAGCTTACTCACTAAAAAACTATTTAGTGCCAGCGCTTGGCCCTACTCATCTCCACGAGGAAAACACTTTCATGAGAGCAAAGGAAGCCAGGCAGGCAGTCTGGGTACATTTACTTAAGCGACTCAACAGGAAGCAGTAGTTCAGTAGATATCAAAGAAACATATGGTACGCGATACTCGCTATAATAAGATGAAAGAAGATATTCATGATTCAGATGAGATTGGGTGAACAACATCACAACAACAATCAAAACTAATACACTCACTGCTCCTCTCAGTGCTGCCTAGTATCGCTCTGCCTTGGCAGAATTGTCATCTTAACCCAACGCTTGATTGTTTCAGTGCAGGCACAAAATGGACAGCTAAAAGATTAGTGTATTTGCACAGAACAGAATTAGAATCTCAGACTCACACTCCCCCTATCGTGAGCCACTGTGACCGTGACAAAGACTAAAGCAAATATATTCACGAGAGATGTGTGATATTTCAGTGAATACACAAAGGGGTCCAAAAACGTGTCTTAGAAATAGTTTTCATTTGGGCCACATCACACATTGAACAATCAAAAGAGCTTTAAAAGTTACAGACAGAGCTTAAGCTAAAACCAAAGCACACAGACCCACAGTAATTGTAGAGAGCGGGAGGGAGACAGTTAAGTACTTTTCAATAGGGGAACTCGGTTCTGGTCATAATACTAAAAGCAAATCCCCCTTTCTGGCTGAGCACCAGTGTTAATTACAAGAATTGACTAAAATGACGAAGGAGAAATGTCAAAATGCTGTCAATGCAAAGCAGAGCAGAGGTCATGGTGCCGACATGACCTGCTCTGTTGTATCTTGTTTGTGTGTGTGTGTGTGTGTGTGTGTGTGTGTGTGTGTGTGTGTGTGTGTGTGTGTGTGTGTGTGTGTTTCCTTTCTGCCATCCTCTGTGCTTTTCATTTGTTTTTGTACGGCCCATTGAGTTTCCTTTGTGTATGAAATGTGCTGTAGAAATTAAATTTCCTTGACTAAAATTCCTATTCTCTTCAAACTAAAGCTCTTGGAAAATATACAGTAATATACTGGTGTTGATGTTGTAATGCTTTAAAAAAAAAAATGGACTACTCTAAAAAGAGTAAAAAATGATCACTTCGCTTGACACCTGCCATTAAATCTCCTGGCCCTAGGGGTCAGGCTGGATGTTGACCTCTGGACGCACACAGTGACAAGTTACACACTAGTTATTGATCCCTCTGTGGAGAAATGGTTAGTGTGAGCTCATCAATCTGTTTCCACCTCTTGATTTATGTCTTGTTTGTAAGGCTGCTCCAAGGGGACGGTGACTGACCAGTTTGTTTACCCCCCTCCCCCTCCCCTCCCCCCCACAAAGCTCTCGACCACTTATCCAAGTGGACGGGATCCAAAATGGCTGCCAGACAGGAAGTGGTGTATTGCTGCTTAGGTGAGGCAAAACACTTTTAAGAAGTGTTGAAGTCAGCAAAGAAGTTGTTTAGGAATAGGAGGACGTGTCCAATACTATACAGTAGCTGTCTTAGAAAGCAAGTCTGTTTTCTAGAAGACTAGAGGAAAGGAGAACCTTAAATGGGGTCAAGTTCTAACAATAGAAATAGAAATAGAACAATAGAACTCTAAAATTTTGTGTTGTCACAAACAAAGAAAAATGTATAGAAGAAGGGTACTGTGTTCACCCGTGTACCCCCCCCCCCCCACACACACTTTAACCCCTGCTCACACACTCTAGGTTCTCAATTGACTATGTATTAAAAAATATTTTAGGCAAACAGCTTCTCTGAAAATGCACATTGCACTGTAAAAAATATCCGTAGATTTCACGGTGGAAAACTGTGAAAATGCAACAGTCTAAAACTGTAAATCAAAAAAAGGTAGAAAACAGTTTTTGAAACGGTAGAACACTGTAAACGAATATACCACACTGAACTGTACAAATTACAGATTTTTTCCGTAAAAATTACAACATTTATCCTTAAAAAAGTCACAAGACAGTTTATAGCTTATATCCGTAGATTTCACGGTGGAAAACTGTGAAAATGCAACAGTCTAAACCTGTAAATCGAAAAAAGGTAGAAAACAGTCTTTGAAACGGTAGAACACTGTAAACGAATTTACCACACTGAACTGTATAAATTACAGATTTTTTCCGTAAAAAAATGCAACAGTCTAAACCTGTAAATCGAAAAAAGGTAGAAAACAGTTTTTGAAACGGTAGAACACTGTAAACGAATATACCACACTGAACTGTATAAATTACATTTTTTTCATTAAAAAAATGCAACAGTCTAAACCTGTAAATCAAAAAAAGGTAGAAAACAGTTTTTGAAACGGTAGTAAACTGTAAACGAATATACCACACTGAAATGTAAAAATTACAGATTTTTTCGTAAAAAAATGCAACAGTCTAAACCTGTAAATCGAAAAAAGGTAGAAAACAGTTTTTGAAACGGTAGAACACTGTAAATGAATATACCACACTGAACTGTATAAATTACAGTTTTTTTTTCATTAAAAAAAATGCAACAGTCTAAACCTGTAAATCGAAAAAAGGTAGAAAACAGTTTTTGAAACGGTAGAACACTGTAAACGAATATACCACACTGAACTGTATAAATTACAGTTTTTTTTCATAAAATAAAATGCAACAGTCTAAACCTGTAAATCGAAAAAAGGTAGAAAACAGTTTTTGAAACGGTAGAACACTGTAAACGAATATACCTGTACAAATTACAGATTTTTTTCTGTAAAAAATACAACATTTATCCTTCGAAAAGTCACAAGACAGTTTATAGCTTATATCCGTAGATTTCACAGTGGAAAACTGTGAAACTGCAACAGTCCAAAACTGTAAATTGTTAAATGGTTGAACAGTTTTGGCTGATTTTCTTTTGGCACTGAGAACTATGGCGCGCTAGTCTCAAACGAAGAGCTGTGATAATATAAGGTACGTGTTCCCGTTTAATGACTGTTGAAATCACTAAATGTATGAGAAGACGTCAATTCAACACAGTGAAGATTCAACTCAGTTTGTTGTTATGAACGAGTAGTGTAATATATAAGGCAGGTCTCGTGTTTATTTACAGATGAGCTAAATTCCCTGCTAATGACAAGTGCTTAGCATTCAGATTTTTGGCCAGATTTTTTAAATGGAATCATGCTTTTACAACTCCATTAAGCGTAAATGCTTCTATTAGACTTTAAGTGTAACCGCGATGGCCATGACATGTTAATCAGTTTGTTTTTATCTGCATGCTAAGTTAGACTGTCCTTGTCTAAACCTTGCTTTGATTGAGCGTGAAAGAGAATAGGCATTTCATTAGGCAACGCTATTGCATGCTTACTGAGTGGGGTAGAACGGCTGTTTCGGTTTTACCACAGTCTGTTTTTTATGTTTCTTTCAGGTTAATTTTCTGCGTCTGGGAGCCGACAGGTAATTCATTGCTTTTTGTGTTGGTGTTGTGCACATGTGCAGTCTAGAACTAGAACTATGTAAAGTGGCGCCGAGGCGAATCTGGGCGGGTACAAATGATTGCTTGCTTTTTGACCACGTTGTCCTCTCTTGCTTGAAAGCGAAACGGTGAAACCATACTAGCCAACTGAAACAACTACTGGTAGTCTACACATCGCAGAGCATCAGCTAGGTTACGTGTGACGCAGACAGATAACATTGCCCTGGAGTTATCACCAACATAAGTATAGTCTTGCGGATGGTAGGAGCAGGTGTTAGGCTACTTTCTGTTAGCAAAGATCACCAACTAGGGTTCTTCGAGTGCTGAGCGTAGTACGACGCGGTGCACTAGCTCTATCTAGAGCTCTAGACTTGCCTGCAGCTTGCTTTGGAGACTGTTGCGTGACTGGGGACGATATGATTTCTGTGCCGCTGCCAAGAAGTTAACTCTGGTATGGTTTATTGCCCCCACTGAATGCATGTGAATGACACATTCTCCGATTGGTGAGACCTTGTGATTATGTTAAGGTGGCGTTTGCGTTTAGAACATAGATGGGTTGATTAGCTGTTGGGAGAGGGTTTTTTTCCTAGCTCGTTTTCTAGCCTCAAACCCACTAGACGTGGTCCATCTGAATGTGTAGCTCTAGTAGGTTATGTGAAGTAAAAAAAACACATTTTTATTGTGGAGATTCAACCTGTCCGACATCTGCTGATGTTTTTATTTTGAGTAAATATATTGTATTTGTTTTGTTTTTTGCTGAGGTTTGAGTGCAGCAGGTGCAAACTGAACGTGCATAATCGTTACATTGGCTAAGTTGCTAGTTTCTGTGCATGCGGTCGGGGGAAGGGAAGCAGTTCAGGTGAATTTGAGGGGGGAGGGGGTGAATTGCATTACGGTGAAGTCTATATTGCATTTTATCAAATATTGCATTGTGTTTTCTTTTGTTTGGGGTAACCTTGATAATTGTTGTCGAGTAATTATGTTAAGGTGCCCTTTGCGTTTAGAACAAGGATTGGTTGATAAGCATTTGGGAGCTTTTCCCAAGCTTGTCTCTCCCAGCTTTCTAGCCTCATGCCCACTAGTATCCATCTGAACATCCATCTGAATGTGTAGTAGGTTATGTGAGGTAAAAACACTACAGATTTTATTGTTGTGGAGTTGTTCAATCTGTCTGACATTTGTTTAAGTTTGTTTTTATTTTTTTTATTTTTTTTTTTGCTTAGATTTGAGTGCTGCAAGTGCATACTGAAAGTGCAAAATAGTTGCTAGTGTCTGTGCATGCAGTTGGGGGAGGGGAGTGGTTCAGTTAGATTTGAGGGGGGGGGGGGTGGCATTGCTGTGAAGTATTGCCTTTTCCCAAATATTGCATTTGCCTTTTCTTTTGTTTGGGATAGGGAATTGTATCACCCCTTAGTTAAATTGAAGTTACTATTGCATCTTCCCAAATATTACATTATTTTTTATTTCCGTTGGATAGTGAATTGTAACCCCCCCCCATATGCGTTGCAAAATGAGAATAACCATGGTGATTCCAGCAAACAAGGCAAGGTGAATTAATAATTCAGATAGTAAGAGCGTGATTTTGTCATTGATGCCTTCACTATGTCCTATTCATGTTGCATTTGTGGTTTGTCTCTTAACTCAGTGAAGGCATATGTTTTGCATTGCCAACTGCATCGCAATGAACCACGCACAGTTTTCAAATGTGTTGAAGTAGGCTGTAAGCGTGTCTTTGCCAAGTATGCTGCTTTAAAAGCTCACTACTATCGCCATCATACTGGCAGATCAGTGTCTTCACAAGGCTTCACTGTGGAATCCTTGAAATGCACAGTTTCACTTTGTGAGTACCAGTGTGATGGAGTGAAAGGGTTGGTTGCACATCTAAAGGACCACATAGATGGAGGGTGTCCAGTGAATTGCCCTGTGGCAGGATGTGAAATGGTGTTCACTGTGAAATCTACCTTCACTGCCCATATGTCTAGAAGGCACAGGGATTGCCCTGTTAATGTCATCAACAGCTCATGTGGCAGCGGTAGGTCAAGACCTTTTGTTGACTCCTGCCCCTCCACAAGCACCACTGTTACTACAGAGCAACCAGGCTGTTTGTCGGATAATGAAGACATTGCTGAACACAGTGGTTTTGAGGATCTGTATCTCAGAAATGTGTGTCTGTTCTACGCTAAGTTGCAAGGGCAATATCTAGTTCCAACCTCTACTATCCAGATCATAGTGGAAGAGATGCAGAATATTCATGAGTTGGGCCAGACGCGTACATTGAGCAGGCTAAATGGACTTCTGCAAACACTGGTATCAGACGAAGTCAGAGAGAAAGTGTGTAATGCTGTCAAAGAATCAGACTTGTTCTCAGCTTGTCACACTGGCCCACTGAGAACAGCCTACTCTAGGACCAAGTGTTTTAGAGAAATGTTTAACTTTGTGGAGCCCAAGCAACTGTTTTTGGGCAGAGACGAAAACCGAGTGAAGCGATTTGCCTTCTATGTTCCAATCTTGGAGACACTCAAGAATATGCTCAAATCGGGGTTTTGGAAGGGACTCATGTCAGAAAATCCTACAGAAAACCCTACAGACATTCTCAGGGATTGCTGTGATGGCAAGGTGTTTAAATCGAACACCTTCTTTCGGGATTTTCCAGCTTGTCTTAAGTTGGTTTTGTACCAAGATGCCTTTGAGGTGGTGAATCCGTTGGGCAGTGCTAAAAGAAAGCACAAACTTCTGGCTGTGTATTTCTCCCTACTAAATTTGCCTCCCCATGTGCGATCAACAGTTGACCACATGCAGCTGGTCTTACTCTGTAGGGAAAAAGATTTTACAGAGTTTGGCCACTCCAAAGTTTTCTCCGAGTTGGTGTCTGACTTGAAAATGTTAGAGGAGAGTGGAATAATGGCGGATGAATCTGTTCTGAAAGGAACTCTATACTGCGTTGTTGGAGATAATCTTAGCTCACATTGTATTGGTGGATTCACAGAGAACTTTAGCTCATCGCAATACTTTTGCCGATACTGTCTAATTTCTCGTTCTGAATTTCAGACTGACTGCACTTCCTCCGGTGTGCCACGGACTCCTGAAAATTACTCATCCGCAGTGGACCAAATCCAGACGACAAGGGACGCGGAAGTCCAAGGGATAAAATTCAGGTCAGTCTTCAATTCATTGCAACACTATGACGTGTGTCTTCCTGGTCTGCCTCCTTGTCTCGGACATGATGTCTTTGAGGGTGTCCTCTCTTACGATGTGGGACTGTATGTGAAGTACTTTGTGAAAAAGAGAAAGTGGTTCACATACTCTCAATTGAACAGGCGGATCAAACAGTTCCAATTCAAAAACACAGATGCCTCTTCCAAGCCATGTGAAGTCAATCCTAAAACGCAGAAACTGTCCGGTCATGCCATACAGAATTGGAATTTTTTGAGATTTTTGCCGCTCATCATTGGAGACCGAGTTCAAGATCCACAGGACGAAGTGTGGCAATTGACTCTACAATTGAAGGACATTGTTGACTTCACATGCGCTCAGAGCATCTCAAAATCACAGATTGCATACCTTGATGCAATAATTCAGGAATATCTGGAATCTCGGGAGACACTATTTCCTGAATCCAATTTGAGACCCAAACATCATTACCTACGGCACTATCCCGGATTGATTCTAAATTTTGGCCCATTGATTAAGGTCTGGGCTATGCGCTTTGAAAGTAAGCATAGCTACTTTAAGAGATGTGCACGACAATTGAAAAATTTCAAAAACCTGCCTCTTACGCTGTCAAACCAACATCAGTTGTTCCAGGCGTATCTTACAGCTGGCTCTGTTGGTCCTCAAGAGCTGCAAATGAAGGACTGTTCACCATTTTGTTCAGAGCTTTACACTAAACAAATTAACAATGCAGTGGTGCAGTTTGGTTTCACAGAGACGAATGCTAAGATCACAGCAGATGTTCAGTACAAAGGGATAACATACAAGAGGGGTCAATTTCTTGTCACTAGGAATGATGATTTGGTTCAATTTGGTGAACTCATTCAGGTCATAGTGAAGCACGACACTGCTGTTCATTTTCTATTGAGGCTGTATGCCACAGAATTTTTACCACATTACCACATGTACTCTGTGAAAAACCGTAGTGAAAAATTGCAATGCTTTCACATTAATGACCTTCTTGATGCCTGGCCATTGTCATCCTACATTAAAGATGGACACCAGATTGTCCCATTGAGGCACAGCATATTGTCATTATAAATGTGAAACAGAAATTGTATTGATGTGCCAATCAGAGCAGGATGATGGTCAATGTTCTTGCCATTTTTATCATGCTTTAAAAAAAACAGCTTCTGCCATATTTTTGCCATTTCATGAAAAAAATGCTCATTGCCATGCCAAAAAAGCATACGTTGTTTTGCTAAAGCACTTAAATAAGGGTTTGATCTAGCTAATATCTAGCAAAATGCTTGTTTGCATTTAAAGGTGCACTGTGTACTATTTGTTTGTAGTTCATATCCAGAATTCATGCTGCCCATTCACAAATGTTGCCTTTTCATGAAAACTTACCACCTCCACCAAATTAAAAGTATTCATTATGACATAATACATGAAAAGAGGGGTCTTCTCCATGGTCCACCATTTTTGATTTTCCAGAAATAGACATTTTTAGCTGCAAAATGTAGTGTATTTTGCTTGTACCAGTAAATATAGGTTTATTATTTAGTAAATATTCATGAAAAGATCAAAATTGATAACTGACGTCATAGTTGTGGTACCCATTCTGGCCACGTTCTACACAGTGCACCTTTAATGGTGATTGTTTGCATAGAATTGTGAATGTAACACAGTCCAAATTGTTTTTGTTTGTTACAGAAATGGCAGAATCACCGACTGAAATAATCAGAAGGACCATTACTACAGTGCTTCCTGATTTCTCTGAAGAACTCATACATTCATTGATCGATGCTCTCAAAGAGGTCGGCGTAGAGACTTTAGATGATATGCGCTATGTCACTGAAGGTGATTTGGTACCCACACTCAATCCAATTCAAGCCAGGAGACTTGTGACGTGGGCTAAAAATGGTAAGAATGCAATTGAACTTTCCTGAACATTGACTTGACAAAACCGGCATTATATGTTGAAAAGTGGACAATGTTTGCCTTGCCTAATTACAGAGTCTGTCACATTACCTTTGTCCTCAGCGTATGCATCTCCTCCGCCCAGCCACGTGGTGTCTTGTTCCCCATCGCCATCGCCCACTTCCTCTGTGACGTCTTTGTCATCGCCATGCAACACGCCATCCTCTTCAGTCAACTGGTCTGAGAAGTTTGAAATTCCTTGGGCTAAACTCCTAGCCTGACACGTCAGACTATATCATAAGAATGTATAGTCTGAAGACCACTGATAGACTGTACCTCAATGGAGGGGCGGGTGATTGCGTTGTCTTTCAAACTGCCTCTCCACGTAATAGGCTAGCGTTCCGGCCAGTGGTACCAGCTGGTATATCAAACTTTTCCCGTAGCCCGTCGGTAACACGGCAAAGACATCTTTTTTCAGAACGAAAAACTTCAGTGCACTTTCTTGTTTCACTTTCAAAGAAAATGACAAGTGCACTTCGTCCAAAACTAAAGCCAAAGACGATTCCGCTCTGGTTTGAGCAGGGCTGTCGTCATCGTACAAAGCCCGCCTTACGATTTCCTGTACACATACCGCGCTGTGATTGGTTATCCGCCTCCAGAGGAAGGCTAAAACGGGTTTCTATCAGGGCCTCTAGACGTACCTCTGTGCAAATTCAAATTTGCTACCACAAGGGGTACGTCTAGAGTCTAGGCTACTAAACTCCCTGAAGAGCTCATGCAATGTCTGGAAAGACAGAAAAGGCCCGCTCCAAAACTTAGACGTGAAATGATCAGAGTTGTCGTAGCGGCTGTAATTAAGGTGTGCAGCAGTCCTACCAAACCGCACATGGCACAGATTGCCAAGAGGATGGTGGCTAAATACCCGAAGTCTCTCCAAGATGTTATTGATGGTGACATCGTTGGTTCTGGGTATGACTCGATTGCCAAGCAGCTACAGACCTCGTCTGGAGAACGTAAAGCGACCAGACACGCCAAAAATAAAAAGACGTAAACAAGACACAGAGGAAGAAGACACAGATGAACTCACACCAAGCCAACGAGCAACTGTGCAGGACACATATGGGTGTGTGAAGTGGGATCCAAAGTTCATGCCAGTGGCTGAAACTGTGAAGAGTCAGAAGATGAAGAAGGAACAAATGAAGAAGATGCACGAGGACATGAATTACAATGCAGAGGAGATCAAAGACTTGGTTGTGGCAACCTACTTCTCCCAAAGAGGAGACATCAACAAGGGCGTGCCCTTAAAGCGTCTTCGCCAAGAGTGGCCTTTCCTGTTTAAAGAGCCTGGCATGGCCGCACACTTTGAAGAATTGACTGGTCTAAGTCTCATCGGCACCTTCATTGGAAATGTGGAAAGAAAGGGCAGACGTCTTCTGGAATTCTTCAGACATGTGGTTGCACCGAAAAACAAAAAGGTCCAGGACGTGCTGATGAAGTGCCATGATGAAGAGCCATCAGGCAGTTGCACAGGGACCATTGAGATGATTATCCTTCTGATGACCCATTTCGCTGAGAAGGACGAAAGCCTTTTCCATTTTGTTGATGACACTTGTCTTGGCTTTGTTCTCAGCTGTTTTTGTTTATTTGGTCTGGTGACCCATTCTTCACTCTTCAATTTACCCGTAGATTTCCATCCTACGTTTAGGTGCTTTGGAGGTGATGACATTCTAACTCACCAGACATAACATCCCATTCATTTTCAATGGGGTTTTATGTCTGGTGAGTTAGAATGTCATCACCTCCAAAGCACCTAAACGTGGCATGGACATCTACGGGTATACTGAAGAGTGAAGTGTGGGTCACCAGACCAAACAAACAAAAACAGCTGAGAGCAAAGCATCAAGGATATCTGGGCTTCCATAACTCCCATGCAATACCCTGCCATTGACTTCAATGTTAAACGCAGCATTCCAGTTACTAAGACAAAGAGCTTATCACCAAATATTGAACATTGAAATGTAATTTAGAAGGTACCAAATTCCAACTGTTTTGATGTAAATGGGAAAAAAGAAAGACATTTGGATTACAACACTACAAAGCTATTTTGCGCAATAATGTGGAACAAAGCATCTGAAGTTTTTTATTATTTAAAAGAATGCCGTTATCATTGGAAGGTTCATTCAAAAACTTTATAATTGTACTCTAATGGCTGATGACTTGAAAATTATGACGACTATCATTTGTATTGATTATTTGGGGAAACGGCGAAAAATGTCATTTGCGTAATGTGGAATGCGGTGTATTCCTATGCCTGTCTTAAATACTCAAAATGGTGGTCTATCTGATTTTGTTTTAAAAATTTAATTGCTGTCAAAGTTGCAAACTTTTCTTTTAGAAATGGAAGTAAATTCTGTATTGCTAAATGTAAGTTGACATTGAGTTTTGTCTCTCAATCTTCTGTTTAAGAATGGAAATAAGTACTGTACTGCCAAATGTAAGTTGACATTGAGTTATGCCTCACAAACTTCTGTTTAAGAATGGAAATAAGTACTGTACTGCTAAATGTAAGTTGACATTGAGTTATGTCTCACAAACTTCTGTTTAAGAATGGAAGTAAATAAATACTGTACTGCCAAATGTAAGTTGTTTGAGTTTTGTCTCACATACAGTAATTAAATTAAGACACAATGTTTGTTGTCACGGAGTGCATGATAAGTGCAGGTACGTAAGATTTATCTAAAATGTTCAAAATAGTAATGCGTATACTGTAATAACCATGTACAGTGCTAATGTAACTTTATGTGTGCATTTTGAGATTTGAACAGTGAACCAGCATGTATAATCAGGCTTGGGAGTGCAACCAGAGATGCTCAACTGGTCAACTGGATGCATTCCTTTGGATACAGGTAAGCTATTAACACTACTCTTCAGATCATCAATATCATTAACACGCTGCCTGAGTGTTGATTTACAGGTTTTTGGCCAATCATTAAAAAATGTAAGTGCAGTGTGGTAATAGTGGTTAAGATTGTTCAAAAGGTAGCCATGGTATTGAAGTACATGAAAATGGTCGGTTATGATCCCATCATATTCACAATAGTCTTTTGATTTTACCAGCTTATTATTGTCTTCAGATTCATAATGCAAATGTAATGTAAATTCTAATGCCCGTCTACCGACATCGTATTTTGCCTCAAGTTTCCCATTGTCTGTCTTTGTGCAAGGCCTCATGTCTCACCAATCTCCTACCTTGTTTTATCAGGACCAGAGTGCACAGAAGACCCCCAGGCCCACCATATTGGTTAGACATTTATTTCCCATTTCATTATTAATTAAGACAATGCCCTTGCTAGATAAATCCACAGTTGGCCAGCCAGCATATAAGCAGAATTTTATGAATGAAGGGTTTCAAATAAAATCTATAGTTGCATGAGCAGTCAGTTCTAATGTAATTCTTGTCTAGTCTTTTTGATGTTAACCTGTTCATGTTCCTATATGTACTTCTACAGGCTAGCACAGGTGGTGACCACTAAGAAGAATTGAGTACCCTATGCCAGCGATGTTTAAGGGAAGAGACGAGGCTAAAAAGCTGCTGTCAAAGGTATTCTAAAAACTCTCTTTGCAGTTTGCGTTCACTCACGTTAGATTTTTCTATTACTACAAGGAATATCTTTGTCTCTTCTTGCTGTGGGCTCAAAAAATGTGTGTGTAAAATGGTCGCCATTTGTGTGTGGCCATCGTCGCCTGTTTCTACTGCTGAACCACTGTGTGTACACGAGTGTCAGCATGTGTGTGAGGGTGATCATATTTGTTTGTGTGACCACCTTTTTATCTGTGTGTGTGTGTGTGTGTGTGTGTGTGTGTAAGGTTTTGCATGGACACAGCCTTCCTTCCTCGACACGGAGAAGCCTACGACCAGTGTGCAGACGATGAGACATGATGGAGCAGCTACAGAAGTACAGGACCGCAGTGCGGTTTCAGGAGATGATCGAGGGGCTGCAGAAGAACCGTCGACAGCAGGTATAGGAGGCGTGCACACACTCACTGTAAGGGACACCGGAACTATGCAATACAAAAAGGTCAATCCTAATTCTGTCAAATCAGCCTGCCCAGTCAGGAAGCAGCAGTCCATTTTGATAGCATCTTTTTGTGTTGAAAAGAGAACAAATGTTTGCCTTGTCTAGTTACACAGTCGGTCACATCACCTTTGTCCTCAGTGTGTGTGCATGTCCACTGGCCAGCTATAACTTGACACATATGGACACAAGTTCATGCAATGTCTGGAAAGGCAGAAAAGGCCTTCTTCAAAACTTGGACGTGAAATGACCAGGGTTGTTTTAGAGGCTGTAATTAAGGTGTGCAACAGGTATGCAACTATGAAATGTCTACTTGAGGCTAATGGCTGGTATTCTTGGTGAAGTGTGTGTTTGATGTCAGTACAGATACATTTGGCCAGTCGGAGCATACTCTTGTTGTGATCTTCCAGGAGTAGGTTTGATATGGGCAGCCAATGATCTTATAGCATATTTTAATTTGGTGTTGGAGTTTTGCTTTATCTTCATCAGGGTCAGAACTTGTGTTGACAGGGAGCACTTCCTTCTGCTCTCTCCACTCAACCTTTTTTCCATGTTCCGGGTTTATGGCAAAGAAGCACCTTAAGTAAAACAAATGTGTAGGTTTTACCAAGCTTTAGAGCATAAACTTTAGAGCGTTTTGTTCTTTTGGTTCTGTCGTTTTAGGGTCCTCATGTTTTGCAGCCCTGGCATTCATGCTCGCAATTGACCAGGAAGTGGTCTATGACCACATCACCTTCATGATGGTTGTTGAAAACGTAGTAGCTGCCAAACATCAAGCAGGCAGCCATTACCCAGCTGAGCCCTTGAGTCTCTACAGAGGTAAGCATGTCATCTTACATCGTAACAGTAATGTGGTCATACTCCATCCTTTATTGTTTACGCTCTAAAGTTAGGCAAAACCTACACATTTGTTTAACATAAGGTGCTTCTTGGTCATTAACCCGGAATGGGGAACAAAGGTTGAGCGGAGAAAGCAGAAGACGACGTTTCCTGTCAAGCCCAGAATTCTGTTCCTGATAGCAGACCTGGCTGACAATAAGTGGAAATGGTCTCAAATGTTACAGATGTTAAGTTGTCATGGATGGAAATTATTGTTGAAATCTGTTGAGTTCAGAATGAAGGTGTAATGTTGAGTGTTGAAAACGTGGTAGCTTCCAAATATCAGACAGAATTCTAACATTGATACTGGGAGAGAGGGAGGACATCTTAGGCGAAGGAAAACATTCTAGGGTGGCTGCAAAATATGTTGCTGCATGCCATACCCTGAGAGACAGCGTGGGATATTCAGTGATTGTTCCACAAATAACCCTCTAACCATTATCACTCATTTGACTGATCTATCATTAAAAAGGCATCATCCTAATGGTATGGGTGTGCGCAATGACATGTTTTACGTTGATGGGGTAAAAAAAAAAAAAAAAAAAAATCTAAACCGAAACAACCCTCTGATATCTTTTGTCACTTAGCTGCTGTCAGCCGTCTCGCACCACAGTGCACCAGAGACAAACTGTTTCTACACCAGGCTTAGCCACAACGTCTCACTCATCTCTGCTCTATGGTCAAGATACGAAGCTTGTCAGCTAACCCATCAGTTCTTGTTCAAGGAGAGACAGGGCAGCTTTGTGTAACTGTGTTGTTTTATATTATACTTAGTTATATATATATTATTATCATTATATATCATTTGTGTGTGGCTACCTTC
>JAODXP020003838.1:27500-35802 GCA_027497455.2 Sardinella longiceps
ACACACACACACACACACACACACACACACACACACACACACACACACACACACACACACACACACACACACACAAAAATCCCCTTTCAAAAAAAAGAACACACCTTGAGCTGTGTGCAGCTTCAGAGAGAAGATCCAGCACCACAGGCTAGTGTGGGGGAGAGAGAGAGAGAGAGAGAGAGAGAGAGAGAGAGAGAGAGAGAAAGAAAGAAAGAGAGAGAGAGAGAGAGAGAGAGAGAGAGAGAGAGAGAGATGACATGGGGAAAAGGAAGGGAAGGGAAGGGAGGAGAGAAGAGCACATCTAAGGACAGGGGAGGAGAAAAAGAGAGGGAGAAGAAAAGAGGAGAAGAGAGGAGAGGGATTGAGAGGAGAGGACAGACAGATAAGAGAGAGAGAGGGAGGAGGAGGAAGAGAGAGGGGCAGACAAGGACAGAAAAGACAAAAAAAAAAGAGTTTGAAAAAGGGGAAGGCCTAGGGTGGAGAATCAGAGGGGTTTGACAGAGCAGTAAGCAAACAAAAGGCTGAGAGGCTAGTACTACAACAGCAGGGATAAAAACAAACAGACATCAGTGACAGGGGGAGGAGAGAAGAGCCCAGCCCAGACCAGGGGTCCGTTTCCCAAAAGCATAGTTGCTAACCAGTTAGCAACTAACTTAGTTGTCAATGGGAAATTGCATTGCAACTAACATAGTTGCTAACTAAGTTAACAACTATGCTTTTGGGAAACAGACGCCAGACTAGGAACACAACACAACAAACAACAAACAACAAAGATAAACACTCTTAAGATGTAGGCACTAGGCAGTCTGCTTCAGTAGCCCCCCCCCTCCCCTCTCCCCAAACCATACACACCTGAAGCTGTTATGTCTAAAACCTTTGGGTTAAAACACCCCAAAATCACCTAGACACAGCAATAGAATGGAAAGAAATACCCATGGCGACACGTGAACATTGTGCAGTCCAGAGAACCACTGAAATTAGAAAAAAAAGCTTTCCAGGCTTTTCAATAACATCATGCTGTACTACGCATGGCTACTGAATCAAACATGTGAGAAAGCAATTGAGCGCAAATTTTCCTTGAAAATGAGCCAAATTCTGAAGTATTCCTAGAAATACAGTACACAGTAGTAGCTTTGTGCCGGGTTTCCATATATTGGGAGAAACAGAAGTCTAGCGATCTCTAAAACATGTGATTGGGACAGGGTGTCATTATCAGAGATGTGTGTGTCTGATAACAGCAGGCCCAGAGGTTAGTTACACATACAGTACACTAGAGTCAGCGCTAGAGACGCCCAATGGGGTTTTTTGCAGGCAGCACAGCCTAAACGGCACTACCTTTACCCTATTCCTAACCCTAACCACCTCAACCCTGATCCTAACCCTGAACTGAGGGGAGTAGTGCCTTGAAGGCAGCGCTGCCTGAAAGACACAGTTGAGGACAAAAAATACCAAAGACCGCTAGAGAGACTATATTACTATATTAAAGGGATGCTGTTCCGCCCTGCGTGGTCCATTTTTATTCCTTTAATGCACTAGGGACACTGTGGAAGAGGAAGGCACTATAGCCCTTGGACACTCTCCACAAAGGTTAGACTGGCTGAGGTTTTATGGAGTCTCTCTCTCCCCCCACCCCCCCTTTTTATTTATAAAGAACTTGCACATTACATGAAAGGAAGTAGAAAAGAAAAAAGCATATAAGGCCATGGAGAGAGAGAGAATTTGACATATATTACACAATACCTTAATATCTCTCTGTTCACCTCGACCAGTTTCCCCAGTCTTTTGTCTCCCATCTCTAATGTTTTGTGCTAATGTCTTGATTCATCAAATCGTTGCTGTTGTTGACAAACTAGAGTGCCTGTTTGTAGTTGTGTAGTTTGTAGATTACTCCATCTATGTGTTTCTGTGGTCTTTATTTTGGGAAATCTGTCTCTGTGTGTATATGCGTGACTCTGTGTCTCTCTCTCTTGCTCTCTTTCTTTATCTCTGTATCTGTGTGTTTGTGTATGTGTGTGTGTGTGTGTGTGTGTGTGTGTATGTGTGTCTGTGTATCACCTATTTCACTAACCTAAGTAGCACAGGCGAGATGTTGGCATTGGCTAGGCTGAGGATCTTGCTGGCGCCCGCCCTGGCCGTGGCATCCAGATGCTTCAGGACACTTTCGCCCGGAGAGTGGGCCACACCAGGCAGCAGGCTCCATACCCTGGGCGCACACACACACACACACACACACACACACACACACACAGGACCAAAGACTGAGATAAACAAAACACACTTGAATCAGACCAGAGGAGACAGTCACAGGACTGTCTTCCGAACAAAGACTGCCATTGTGCTCGAGCATATTTTATTTAGGTCGCACTCAGATATGTGCGCACAGACGTAAACACACACACACACACACACACACACACACACACACACACACACACACACACACACACACACACACACACACACACACAGAACAAGAAAGCATTAGCACAAAGCCCAACAGCTACCCCAGACAGAGGTTTTTCAGCACAAGAGTGTTAGAAATACAGCCCCAAAGAGGTCAGGCTGAGGTAGGTGTCCTGATGACACAAGCTGCCCTTTCTTCTCCGCAGCAGCTGTGACAGAGGCTTTTCGCCAGAAATTGGGAGGAATTCCAGTTAGCTGGGTCTCGGTCTCTACCTAGAACTTTCTAGAACCTATTTGGTCTCCCATTATCACTCTATTCTGAGCTGCCACTCTACATCTCTCCATCTCTCATTCAGTCCTCTCTCTCTCTCTCTCTGTCCATCTGTCCATCTCTTGTCATTCTCTCTCTTCCTCCTCTCTCTCTTCTCTGTCCCTCACAGTTATTCAGTTTCTCTACATCTTTCGCCCCTCTTAAACATTTTTCCTCTCACCTCTTTCAACCTCTATTACTCTCTCTTTCTCATCATCCGTCTCACTTCTACAATCAGCAGGCTAGATCGGACTGACAGCAGGTTTAAAAGGTTGGAAGAGAAAACGTCTGTCTGTACTTCCAGGGCACTGTGTCTGGACCCAGGTGGAGGTAGTGCTTGAGAGATAGATATACTGAACACCAAGCAGCCTGAGCCCAGACTTTTGAGATGAGAAGTAACAAAATGGTGGTGTAGGCGATGTGGAAAAGATCCGCCAAGTCATCGAAGTCGGCGTACTTTAGGTAGCCAAGAAGAGTGTTAGCCAGACTGATTTAAAGCACCTGCAAGGCTTCCTATTGGTTAGAAGGTATAGACAATGAAAGTCATTGATTGGCTAGTTGAACGAATGAATGAATAAATGAATGAATGTATGTATAGATGAATGAACAAACTGAGTCCTCCCTGTGGAACTTGTGCTTAAGCTTCCATTTCCTTTTGTGTCTTTCTCTCCTTTCACCCCCCTTTCAGTCTTTCCTGATAATGACAAAAAGGAAAGAGGCAGAGATGGAACTGAGAGATAGCGGAAGCGAGGAGCGTTCCATCAACATTCCGCCGTGCATCGCGTCTCTCCTTCCGCGCCGCTGTTCTCCTCTTGACATTTCATCACTACACGGATGGTCTGGGTGCGCTCATAAACAAAACAGAACAGGGGGAGAGTGTGTGGGGGGTGGGGGATGGATACAGTCATATATCCTTCCTGTCTGTCTCGCTTTATTGCCCACATTCTTTTCATTTCACTTCCTCATCTATCCATCCCATTCCTTCCCTCCTTCTTGCACTCTTTCACTGCTTCTCTCTCCCCCTCTCTCTCTCTCTCTCTCTCTCTCTCTCTCTCTCCCTCTCTCTCTCGCTATCACTATCTCCTTCCCCAACTAATTTCAACCCACTTTCCCTCAATCTCATTTTATGGCCTTTCTCTCTGGAATATTTGCCCCGTTAACTGGAATTAAACCTCTAAATTGCGGTGCTGACTGACTGTTGAGCACTGAGCAGGGAGCTGGCGAGAGATATCGGTGTGCAGACTCGCGTATAAATATGCGCTTGAAAATTTCATGAGGTGACCTTTGAGGTAGGAGTCTCTTATCTAGTCTAGTCCACGTAACAGGTGAGTTCCTCCCTCTCTTTCAGTCTTTTTCAACTTCTCCTTTCTTCTTTTGTTCTTCTTTTCTCTTCCAACTCTGGCTCTCTCACTCATTCTTATTCCCTGTCTTTTAATTCTTCTTATTTTCAGAGGAGCTTCCCTCTTAAGGGTGCAATTCTGGGTATGTAGAATTACAAACGAGGAGAATGGACCATTTATATTCATGTCAAGCAAAGAAGAACAAGTAAATGAATCCCTGAGGACTCTGATGACGCATGTTTCTGAATATTCCATCATTCCACGTTTCCACACAAAGATTAAGAGATACACCCAAGCACTCAGTCGTATCCATAGTAATAAGCAACATCAAGGTCTCTCGTTACAGAAAGTTCTGAACAGAAAGGTCTGGATATGGCAAAAAAAAGAGGGGCTTAGACAAAAGTTGCAAGAGGAAAACTCTAATTCTCTTTAATGCTAAACTCAACAATTTTACCTCCAACTCATGTCTTCATGCCTTGATACTACCCAATACCTGACCAACACCTGCCTTAAGATGGGAACAGATAGATTTTCTCAGTCTTTTACTATTAGAACGCAATTGAATGAGCCAAACCTACAGACTTGACGTGGGACCACTGGGAGTTGTGTATGAGCACCTAACAACTTAGTTGTCAACATTTTAGTGTCACAATTGCTATCATAGTGAACATAGAATGGACAGATTAGAGTATATCAAACATGTTTGATTCAGTCCGACTAAATGGTGATTGCGTCAACAATGCAAAGAATCAAATTGTTTCAAATCTGTCACCCAAACACACAGTAGGCTACGACTGAACCCCGCAACCACTGTCGATTACTTTGGATTAACCATGACTGGCCCTGATGTTTCATCATATCAATATCATGATTAATAATTGGTAGGTCTGTTTCCAGCTTTTGAGCAACAATGAGTTGTTTCCTTGCAATACTTTTGGAATCGTCTTGACTGCAACTTCACATTTGCTTGCAATTCATTCAGTGGCAACACATGATATGAGGGAACAGGGCATTAAAGCCAATCAAGAACATGCAATACATCACATTACATCAGCAAGGCCCACCTGAACCCAGGAGCAGTAAACATGGTGCAACTACTCAGCGCTGTGGGTTTTGGTACTGCAATGCACCACCACCACCGCCGTCCGCACACCGGCTCCGCACTTTCAAATTTGATTATTTCGTAACGAATCAAGCACAGTACCCTGTGAAGTCAACAATGTCTGTCAATGGGCGGCTCAGAAAAAATAAGACTTCAATCGTAATTCACAATCGGAAGAGTTCGGCGCTGGTGTGCGGGGTTGCATTGAAAACAATGAAATAGAATGTTGGACGGCTTTAGCCCAACCTAGCCCAATCTAACCATTAGACTTGTATCCCAGGGAAACTGGACAGAGGGACAGGGAGGATGTGGATTGAGGATGTAGCAATGGAGCGCTGTTGTAGCAATCTTGCTCTACTACCAGAATGAACACAGAGTAATTTGTAGCAGGGAGCAGGCTTCATTCAGGGTTCAGTATTACTTTTAAGGGTGCTGGTCCAAATGAAAACTTAAAATTAAACAGAAAAAGGGGCGCACCTTGCATCAAACGTACACTGTTGCACATTGAAGAAGGCACACGCCGAAACGCGTGCACAAATAAAGGACGTTTGATGCAAGAATGAACACAGAGCCATGAGCTTAACAGGTCAGTGATAAGGATAACCTTCTCTGGAGTATAGGAAACAGTCTCGGCCCAGTCTTAGCCTACAGAGAGGTGAATATCATGGCAGTTTTATGTGTTGTACTCTTATACAGTAAATGCTGTGGAGTTGCTAAGGTGCTGCTGTGTGTGCACGTGCAGTCACGCATGTGTGTGTGTGTGTTTGTGTGTGTGTGTGTTGTCTGTGGTAGTGGATGCAGTCACCTCTCGCTGCAGCACACTCTGTGTAGTCTGTCTTCACTCTGGCCGCTGCTATAGACACGGCAGTGTCCAACAAACAGCACACAACACACTCTCCGTACTAGCCAGCCGCGGTACCTGAGGGGGAAACACACACACACACACACACACACACACACACACACACACACACACACACAAATATTGTGAATGAACACTAAGAGAGTGTGTGTGTGTGTGTGTGTGTGTGTGTGTGTGTGTGTGTGTGTGTGTGTGTGTGATGCCTTATAGTTCTAAAATTCACAATAAGTTTTTCTTGAAAGCCAGATAAAACAAAAGGGCCTATGTGGGAGTTCAGATGAATAAAATCCACTTTAGTATAGTCTATAGCCAAATACATATCTGCCAGTTATCTTCCCAAGATTCAAGGAAGAGGAAAGGTGCAAGAATAAAAGGTCATGAATAACTTGCATAA
Source organism: Sardinella longiceps (assembly GCA_027497455.2). Lineage (NCBI taxonomy): Eukaryota > Metazoa > Chordata > Actinopteri > Clupeiformes > Clupeidae > Sardinella > Sardinella longiceps. Next base: position 33,912 of record JAODXP020003838.1, read on the forward strand.
AACATATGTGACCTTGCACGTCAAAATCAGTCGCTTCGCACAAGCTTCGTTTCTGAGAAAATTCTAAAAATGGAATGCTTGCACCAAAAAAGTCGAATTTCACATTTTAGCATAATTTGACAGTATAAAGCCTACACTTTCAGATTCTAATTCAATTGTGCCAAAATTCAAACCTTAAATGGGTTAAAAACTTGTTTGTTAAGAGGCATGTATTCATTTAGCATTGTACTAACTTAGCTGTCATATCAAAGATTTCTAATGCTAAGGCTTTATAGTAGACTACCACCAGCAAGGCAGGTGAGCATTCGTCATAGATTAGAAGGAAAAAAATATTAATATGAATGTCATATTAATGATTTATATGAATGTCAAGGGCTTTTCCAATATTTTGAAACAACATTTTTAACTTGCAAGCCGTTTGGACCCATAAAAATCCTCTAGATGGAGCTAACGTCGAGTTGCTGTCTGAGCTTGAAGATAGCTAGTCGGAGACGGGCATAAAGTAGCCTATCTTTGGCTCAGCTTGTCAGTAAAAAGTTGTTGAGTGTTTAGTACTGCTAAAATCGGTACAAGCCAAATATTAACTGTCTGCTGATTGCTCTACTTATATCACTCAGACAGGAGACATAGCAACCATAAATCCCTTACTGACATCTGCATCTACACATATCTTAAAGTTAGCATCGTTGCATAGCCTACTCAAAATACCAAAACACTGGCTCTTACCTTGTGTTACAGTTCAAGTTATATCCATGTTATATCCATTTTTCATGTAAAGTCCACAATTAGATGTATTCCTGTCATGACTGCATGTTAGATCAGTCGATATCAGTTAACTCTTAAGTTAGACTGGTAGTAGTAGGCAGCAGAACGAAGTGGTTCATCAGAAGCTAGCCATCCCCTTGTCACATTGCTAATGAACTTCATCGTGGTTTTTCTCAGCATTCTTTTTTTTCTGACTTGTAACATTGTAACACTTTGAACGCCCATATCTCCGTCATTTGTCAGCCAATATTGTCGACATTGGTGTCGTTTGAAAGCTTATTTTCTCGTCTTTCATGTGAATGCAATAACATAATTTTGAAAAAATGTGCCAAGCGACTGGTTTTGACGTGCAGGGTCACATATAAGTTAGGAGTTATGATTTACCAGTAATAGCTTCAAAGAAGAGGCAAGGCTATAGCTGTATATGCCAGACTTCAGCTCTACACTGGTACAAATCTTGCAATCTTATGGCTACTCACATCTTGGCAAAGTTACTGCTCTCACCTTGGCCCTACTCACACACCCCTAGGATTTTAAGCCCAAATATGTCAACCAAGAAAAAGAGAAATTGTCAAATAAATTCCCAAGTTCTGTCCTGAAATACCTTCTGCAGCCTAAGCCAAATGGGACCATGATTATTATACCATCAGTTGAGTCACATTTAATTTTCCATGAGAACTCCAGACGAGTTTAAAAAGGAAAAATACAATCATTTCATGAACACATTTCATGAACACATTTCAGCAAGAAGCTATTGGGTGAGATGTGGAGAAGTGTTCTAACCTGAAGTTAAAAACACTACAGTCAGACAGAGACAACAGTAGGATGAACTGAAGAAAGGTAAAACTCTAGAAGACGTGGAAAATAAGTAAGTTGGCCGAAACTGTGGTGTATCTCTTTAAGGGAAGCCGGAAGTAACATTAGCAACACCTAATCAATGTAACTGGTTAGGCTGGACCAATTGTTTCTAAACTAATGCAAATTAATGCAAGGTCTAAGCTCATTATGATGCTAGGCTTGGAAACATGTCCCAAAAGTACCCAGACTCACTCCCAAGAGCTATGCTCTACCTGCTCACGCTGAGAAGATATATATATATATATACAGTATATATATATATATATAT
>JAODXP020003840.1:0-35076 GCA_027497455.2 Sardinella longiceps
TGAATAAGAACTAGTCAACATAAAAGTCCCAACCACACAGTTAACTTAAATAAAAGTCTCTTTTTCCTGTCTTTGGGAATTCTGACAGCACACCATCTGAGCTTGTTGATGAGGATTCCTCATCACTTTCATCCGCTGCCATCTTTAGGGCTTTAAGTCGTAATGTTCTTCTTTTAACCCCTGTCTTTTTGTCAGGAAGTAAAACATAAAATCGCTCGGCTGTCTGAGGATCGTGGCACATGCCTTTTGCCACTTCTCTTCTCTCTTTTTCAGAGAGGTATTTCTGGGCCTGAAAACCAAATAAACATGAGAGTCATGTGTTTTATAAATTGGTCCCTACATTGAAACAACATAATCTGACTTTCAACTCCAGAATGCATATAAATGATTCCCACTTCCAAATTCTTATCTACAACTACTGATTCCCACTTGCAAGTTCAAATGCATGGCCAAATCCCAACTTCCAAAATCTAATCTATGATCAGATTACATCTTCAAAACTGTACCCCATGGCCAGGAACTCAAATAGAATAGAATAGAATGGAATAGAATGGAATAGAATGCCTTTATTGTCACTAAACATATGTAACATTTTTACATTATACAGTGAACCCTCGCTATATCTTCACTTCACTGCTTCACTTATCGCTGTTTTTTTTACAGTGCTTTTTTGACTGAGAAACACGCATGAGTGACAATATTTCCTGTTTTACAACACCGTTTTTTAAACTATAGTTTTTGTAAAAAAAAAAAAAGTTAATATTTGTATTTCTTAAAGGTATAGTTCGCTATTTTACACTTTAAGCCCGTTTTTTGTATTGCCCAGGATGCAAATGAGTGGTTGACACCGAAATTCCAAAGATTGTTCGTGTCGTGGCTATTTGGCTGCTTTAGAATCGTCTCTGTAGGGCTTCAGCATTGCTCGCTATGGGCCAGGCTGAGCCTGTCCTTAAAACACCCCTAAACGTTCGTTTTAAAAGATGTGCAACTTACCGAGTTGTTACTGGCCTTCGACGATCTTCCATAGCAAGTTTCGTAGAGAAATGTAACTTCTGTTGTCTTTTATCAGATATACACTGTTGTGAAAAAGTAGTTCCGGCTGGAAAAAGTAGTTCTAGGATTTAGGAAATATCTGATAAAAGACGACAGAAGTTGTATTTCTCTACGAAACTTGCTATGGAAGATCATTGAAGGCCACTAACCACTCGGTGAGTTGCACATCTTTTAAAACGAACGTTTAGGGGTGTTTTAAGGACAGGCTCAGCCTGGCCCGTAGGGAGCAATGCTGAAGCCCTACAGAGGCAATTCTAAAGCAGCCAAATAGCCACGACACGACCAATCTTCGAAATTTCTGTGTCAACCACTCATTTGCACCCTGGGCAATACAGAAAACGGGCTTAAAGTGTAAAATACCGAACTATACCTTTAAACACATTTTGGGCCTGAAAACAAGTTTTGATGTTTTGTTTCATTCTATAGTACAATATTGCATTGTAAAATAATAGTAAAAATAAAGCTATCTACTTCGCGGATTTCACTTATCGCGGGTTATTTTTGGAACGCAACCCCCACGATAAACGAGGGTTCACTGTACACACATGGGTGGATGACGAATAAGCCTGAAAAAAGGATTTTTAAAAAACTTCAAATATCATCCCTAAAAAGTGTTTATATGTGTTGCTGTGAGTCTAAACTTAACCAATACGTAAATATTTTTTAAATTTTTTAATTAAAATAAGTATTTATATATGAATTTGTCAAGGTAGTGCCTAAAACTGTCATATGGTGTGACATTAAAACAATTTGATATAAAATAAAAATTAGATATTTTTTTCTTCTTTCATTTACGTCAATGTACTTATTAATCATGTTTGCTTTGATATGCAACATTTGCTTGTGAATATTTAGGATAAAAACTTAACATTTGACAAGTTATTATGTCAAGGAGGAGATTGGTCTGAACTCTAACCAGATATTTTAGCGTATTTCTGACATTCTTTGTCAAAAGTTGCTCAAAATTCTTGAGATTCTTGCAGATGTCATTTCCTTTCTACACTATTGATTTTGTCATGATTTGTCAGTTATAAAGTCTTGTTTTATGACGTTTTCTATGATTATTTGACGTCACACCAAATGACATAGTGTCACGCCATATGATGAAATGCACCAAATCACAATGTATCAGCGCAAAAAAAGGTATTTCATGAAAATAAAATCATTTACAATGAATTTTGAAGTCCACTGAAAAGAACTTTAGGGATAACATCTATTTTTTAACTGCATATTACATGTGAAACATGGTGACATGGGGGAAAAATGGGAAAGGGAAATATAAATTGTACAGATCCTATTTTGCTAAATTCTTATCACAGATTTAATATATTTCATATATGCTTTTTAAATTGAATTCATGTTTTTACATATATTTCAATATAAAAATGCAGTTTGGTCATAGAGTGTGACAGAAATGTCATATAGTGTGACTGTACATTTTCAATGTCCCAATGTAATAACAATGTAATAACAATGTCACTCCATATGACATAGTGTCACTCCATATGGCATTTTGACAGTTTATCTAATTTATTAGACAACTAAATACAGCTAGATATTATTTAGCATGCAACTGACCACATGGCAGCAATGCTTTCTAAGAATTCATAAAGAAGATTTGTGAAAAATAACTATTTTTATTGCAAATGATGTCACACCATAAGACACAAACTTTTGGCCACTATTGATGATGTCGGATATGGAGCTTTTTATATAAAAATCTAAAAGGCATACCTGACCTCCTGACCATGGCAATCACTCCTGACATGCTATTGTAACTTCCTGATTAAGCAGGGTCCGTGTCATGGCAATGATGTCCAAATTAATGCCCGTTGAAAATATAAAATATAGTGTCACACCATATGACGTCCATTGTAGGGACAAAATATATTTGATTAGAACTTAGTTGGACGTTATGCATGGGCATCGAAACTTTCTGTGGTTATGGAAAACATCCACTTATTTTATTTGCCTGGTAAAATTTTAAAGTATTTATACTTTATATGGATATACATTCTAATTAGGAAAATCACACGCATAGTGGACAGTCACACCATATGACATTTTCTATGTTTGGATAGTTGTTTTATGTCAAAATTTAAATACAACGCCAACAATTTTAGTATGCAGGAAGTTGATCCTATCAGACCAACAACATTTCCATATCAATTCTTAACAATTACCATTTTTTATACGTGTGTGACAAAAGGACAGTCTGAATTTTGCTATCCGTCATCCACCCACATACAGTGAGATGCGAGAGCCACTCACTCTTCAGTGCAGACATGCAATATCAAGGTAAAAATAGAACATTCTAATTGTATTCTATGGCCAGTCCCTAATCTATATACATTTCTTACTTGTGTGGAGACACTGCTGCGAATCTTATTGAAGTTGATGGAGCCTGTCATTCCACAGTCAGCCCAAGCAAGTTGAATGAAGTGCACTGGCTTCAAAATCTGTTTGCCTTGTGTTGTGTGAAACACATAAGGACAGACGTGTCCATGTGAACAGCACGTGCCATTGGTCAGGCTCTCAAGCCACTGAAACTCTTCCTTATTTAGGTTCAGTTCAGCATGACCAAATGCCCTCATGGTTTTGTGTTCTTCCACCTTAGGGAAAAGAAAATGCAGAAAACGTGTATGATTCTGTGAAAATGTGGCTTCTGTGACCATGGAATGTACACAACCTTGCAGCCAACATATAGAAACAACTGACATGAGAAACAGCCTAGCAACTACTTCCACTGTTGCAACTTAGCAACCAATATGATTACCCTAGTAACCAGCACAACAGTCAGTCCAGTTACTAAATCTACTACCATAACAATATCATCATGCAGTTATTTACCACATAGTCCTCATGTAAACTGCTCTGAGCTCAAGCAACTGCATATCCATGTTCTATCGTAACAAATGAAATACATAATTTAAAGAAAACTAACCAATATTTGGAATCTCTTGCCATTATCCCAAGCCTCACATTGGGCTACATTTTCCCTGGTCATGTTAGTGAGCACAATGGATCGGTGGCCAGTTAGAATAGCAAGGTAGCCTGTAGTAATTATTAGATGTTCATAACTACTAATCAATGGAGCCGGCCCGACAAAATCAGTCAAAGAGTTTAATGCATTTGTACAGACACTAGCGCTGGGAGAAAGGACAGCGACAGTGCCATGGCAGCACGTCGAAGCCCCAACTCCCAGAGAAAAGTTTCAAGCAGACATTTATCTGCACACAAATTGCCTCTGGACAAACAATAAACATTCCAAACTGAACGGAAAACAACAGGGTAGATGCATGTTTATGTGACAAGCATTTGGGATGCCATGATAACATCGTCTCCTGGTCTGGCGCTGCGCCCTGACCTGCACAGGTGGACATACTGTGGTCTCTACACTGGACTCAGCTTGTTGATTGCCCTAAGGCACAACTGACCAAGCATTTTAAAATCCCAGTTTGTTAACTGCACATTCCTAAAAATTTCCACATTCCCTCCTTTTGAAAGAATTACTTTCAACTTAATTGAAAACCTAAGTATCGACATACTGAGTCTTTTGGTGGTTTGGTATAGAAACACGCATAGCTCAAAGGATTTCTGACACACTCTGCATGCGTTATATGGTCCATGAGCACCTTTCCCAGCGCAGACTGCAAGTTGACGTAGCTTATTCTGCTGATCTTACTGAAGTCTTCGGCCGGGACACAAATGTTCATCAGACACAATCAATGTGGCAACCGTCAACATTCTTGCTCAGTTACAAAACCAGAAATAAAACTCTAAACCCTATGACGTAGCCTATGTTGCCTATATGTCAGTCTGTTATGTGTACTTTTGACAGATGAACCACCATGTCTCTTTCTGCAGTTCTCACAGCAGTCAGTATTGGCAAGACGACTTGATAGTGCCCCTGCCAGTTTTCTTGATTCCAATATTTCCTCCTCGAATCCACTGCGAGCACCCAAGAGCCTGGTTCGATTGGGTGTTAAGCCTCTTCGTATGGTCCTCCACAAGCATGGGTGTTTTCATATGTGCGTCTTCCAGCCTTGTTGGGATTCCAACGCCAGTCTGCTTCCAATGGCTCGTTTAGCCCTCCTCTGTCATTTTAAGAGCCTGGTTCAGTGAGGTTTGGTGAATGGTAACCTCAGTGAACGCCAACATAGCCTGTCAAGACAATAAAAACAGAGCAGTATCAATTTTCGAATTTAACTCACAGTCGCTTTCTTACATTCTGCAATCCGAACTGATGATGGAGAAACCTTGTTACTGTGATGGAACACTCTCTGGGATCTAAGACTTTCTTTGCGGGCACCATTTAACGTCATTTCTTATGACTCCTTGCGTGTCACTAGTGTTGCATGAGTAGCCTAAGCCAGGGCACAGCCCGCCTGTTATAGTTTTGTGGTAAATACGCATATTTTATTTCTTTTAATTCCATTAATTTTTTTAAATTTCACTCCTGAATGTCTCCCCCTTTGAAAGTATAGCTCTGCCTAGTACTTTCAACTTGGAAACTTTCAACAATTCAAAAGCCTTTGAAGACCATGTAGGCCTACTACGTTCATATGATAATCATTGAACCACTGCACTGTTTGAGAGTGTTCATCCAATTAGTGTTTTCTGCACCATGGTTTTATTTCATATCTTTATTACAATTTCATGTAGTCTACGGTGCACATCACATATGTTGTAGCCTACGTTTTGCATTTCTCCATTATCAGCACTTCTAAATGCAACATTATTGACAATATTGACCCTACATATATATACTATTATAATAACCTATGACACACAGTAGGTTAGTAACACACAGAAGTTCAGTTCTAGGACAACAACAACAATTAACAGCGTGGAAGTCCCACCACCCATTACTCTTGACTCTCGCAGATGGAAGCCCCTGTTCCAGCTTTCATATCTTCATCATAGGGTGGTGGTGTAGCCGGACGTGGTATGGAGCTGGAATCCGGCTCCTGGCTGCCACTGCCTCCTGATTCCGGCATTGTGTCTCCACAGACTGGCTTCAATTCCAACTTCGGTACAATACGACTTCTAAGGCCTGATTCTGGATTCAGGCTTTTGTCGTTTCCGAAGGACTGCTGCCGTTCCAGGTTTGGGACGCTCCTCTCGGGGCTGTCTGGAGCATTCAGCTTCTCTTTCTTCTCCATCTTCTCTCTCTTCTCCATCTCGGCAATGTGGAGCTGTTGTGCGTGGACCTCATATTTATATGCCATCCAGACTGGAGGGGTGTGGCTTAAATCCAGTTCCAGTAAATCTACACTTAATTCCAAGATATCAACACACATATTATCCTCAATAACTTTTACTTGATTTAATGTTCATAATCAGGAATTCGTCTTCCACCTAAAAAAGACCTAGGTTCATGACTTAAACAGACTGTCATGGCACTCTGCCTATGATGAAATTTCAACATTCCAACAAAATAGTGTGGACCAAAATTTGTCTCCTTAAAATAGCTTTATTTAACTTTTAACAAAAAGCTCCATAAGTACAGTATAGGGTTACAACAAGGGACTACTCAGTCTCGCTTGAGCCAGAAGATTCAGATGAACCGTCTTCCTTCTGTTCACCCTCTGCCTCAGAGCTGTCCTCGCAATTCTCTTCACCATCCACCTCAGAGCTGTCCTCAGAGTCAGAGCAGCTCTCTGACTCCAACTCTTCCTTCGACTCTTCCTCCTGGCCCTGAACCACGGTCTGGCAGTCCTCCTCACTGGAATCACTGGAGTCCCCCTCAGTGTCTTCTGATGTCTCCTCCTCCTGTTGGTCCTGCTGATCTCCTTTTTGTTCTTGTCCGGCCTTCTCCATGGTCTTTTGACCTGTACAATTCATCAGACTCTTAGAAACATATCACAACAATGGTTACAAAATAAAGAAAACACCAAAATGACACTCACTTTTAGGTGTCGGGATTGAATTGACTAGAGCCCTCAATATGTCCAGCTGAATAAATGGTGGATGTCGAGCTGTGGTTGGAGGTACTACTTCTGTCTGTGGGAGAAAAAGGTTTGTATAGATCATCTACTCTTTGGTAAAATTGCCAGAAACATACATGGATTGATAACTATACAATTGTACAAACAAAATTGTAAATAAAACTATATTAATAGCATAATAGGCCTTAATCCTGTATTTTGTCTGAGTTCCTTGATCTACTTTCCTCCCCTGGTTCCCCTGATTCCCCTGAGTCCTGGATCTCCTCACTTGACTCTGGAGTCAGGCTTAGAGCTACAGGACTCAGACTGCATTCCTGGCCTTGCACCTTTACCTCCTTTGCCTGAAACTCATCCTCAGAGTCTACAGACTCTGAAACCTCTGCCAATGTCTCCTGGTCTCCTGTCTCCATTGTCTCCCCCTGCTCATCCTCAGAGTCATCTGAAGACATCTTTAAATCCTGTCGTAACACCTCTGAATCCTGTGTCTGACCCTGTTGACTTGTGCCCTCCATGGTCTGTGAATCCTGTGTCTGTCCCTGTTGAATTGTGCCCTCCATGGTCTGTGAATGCTGTGTCTGACCCTGCTGATCTTCCACATCATGGTGAGGCTGCTGTTTTTCTGTACAATTCATCATACACTTAGAAGACATCTTTGCAATGGTTACAGAATCAACAACACACCAGAAATGACACTCACTCGTAGCCTGGTTGGCAGTGAGAATCAGAGACTTCAAAATGTTGAGTCGTGTTCCTCTGGCCTGCGCTGCCGTTGCCTCAGGCACATAGAATTTTCTTGCAGTCTTCAAGTCATGTGCCATGGCTTGGGACACTTTTGACCTCTCCTCGAAAGGAAGTATGACATCGGTCTGTGAGAGAGAAAGAGCTGTATAGATATACAAAATATCAGAAAAAAATAACAGCTTTTTGACTAAGTGGAAAGGACCTTACGTGAGTGGAAATCGCAGTGCGTATGTCAGTGATGGTAGGTGAGCCTGGAAGGCCACAGTCCCTCCATGCACGTCCCACAAATACTCCCATCCTTGTCAACTCTTTACCAGAAGAGTTAAAGAATAATGTCTCCGGCTGCTGGTTGTACCCTGGGAGGCTTGGTCTGATGGCACAGAAGCCCTTGAGATGTTTGAACAAGTCTTTCCCCAGACAGACCTTGCCAGCACCAAATGTTTTTGCTGTTTTATGCAAAGGTACCTGAGACAATGGGCAAAAAATAGAAAAAAGCAAACCACTTTACCAGACAGGTTGCAATAACTTAAAGGTCCTATATGAGGCTTTTTCCAAGCTAATTTTTTACATATGTAGTTAGGAAAATTCTATGCAGGCAGTATAGACCCAAGAAACACATTCAAAACCCATAAAAAGTGATTTTTCCATAATATGGGACCTTTAATATGTAGGCACTTGCCATATTTGATATACTCACAGTGATGGTATAGGTGCTTTTGTAGCCCTCAGCCATCAGCACATCCCCTTCTGTCATTCCTGTGAAAATACATTTGCGATGACCTGTGGTTGAAGCCATGGCCCCCACCAACATCCCTACAACTTGGTCCAGGAAAAGCTTATTGGATGGGTCCTCGGTCAAGTTCTTCAGTGCTTCTGGCAACCTTCTGACACTCTGTTGAATGAAAGCCAGGAGGCTCTCAGCTGGTATGAGTTTTGCTGTAAGAGAAAATTATACACCATGTTAAGACCAGTATACCATGTTCAGACCAACATACCTCTTATCAGCAACTCTTTTATCATTCAAACTTACCACATTTAAGCCTTCGATATTGCTGCCTTTGAAGCACAACACGTGGCCCTAAGCATTTTTTCCACAGCCCAAGTTTTTCGAGAATGCAGGCAATATTTTTGGATGTGAGCCTGCAAGGCTGCAGCTTTATGAATTTCAAAAAGGCCTCAATGTCTAAAATGATATGCACCTGACTCGTTGGCTTCAGTCTACCATTCAGACTAGTCAGGTATCTTGAGAAGAAAAAAAATGGAAAGCAATATATAAGCACTTCAAATGTGGACTGCATTCAAATCTTTAAGTATTAAAGTGTATTAATATTTCCTATTGAAGAGGATAGAGAAAACACACCTATTCAGCCTTGGCATATCATTGAGAAACATTAAGGTCTTGTTGATGTCCCCCTTGTCTCCAGACATGTAAATGAGGTAATCCTTCACATAACTCCTCCTTTGCTTTACATTTCTTAATGCCTGCTGGGACTGGTTAGGCCCAATGAGGCTGGCCTCAAATTTATCCAGAATATTATCTGAAAAATGATTACTCAACAATGAGACAACATGTGGGATAACCATTTCCAGATTGCGTACCTTCTGCTCCCTGTCAACCCTTAGTAGAAAAGCAGCAACATGAGACTAACCCTAGGCCTAAAAGTATAAGCATTTTGGTTGAACCCCAAACAAGCACATTCGTGAACTTACCCAGATTTGGCCGAAGCATTGTTTTTCCAGGGCCTTGTGTCACATGTGTGGGCGGCAGGCTTGGAGTAGGATGCGGCAAGGGAGCTGTTGCTGATGCTGACAGCAATGGAGGTGTTGCCATTGGTGACGGCGATGGAGATGGCTGTTGCTCACTGGAAGAGGCCAGTGGCAGTGGGGCAGAGGGCTGAGGCACTAAGGAACTCCAAAGGCTCTTCAACTGGTTCACCTCTTTCCACAGCATGGAAACATCCTGCTTTATGCCCTTTATTTCTTTGGCAAGATCTTCTAGAGAATTTGGTGGTGATGGTGTTGGTTGGCCACTTGGACCTGCTGGGCCAACTGGACCTGTTGACTGGGCGGTTCTTTTCATACACAGGAGCTCTTGGTGTATCGCTCTTTTTTTGGCTTTTGACAACAGCTCCTTTAGACGTAGACCCTGTTAAAATGTTGTATCATGTATCTAATGTATCAAACTGTTTTAATATAGCAAAATACATCTTCCCAATAACATATGATCAATGCTAAAAGTCAAACCTGTATCTTGTGTAGTTTTAAGAGATGTTTGTCCAGCCGTGTGTACATTTTGTCTGTACAGTTGGGAACTGGACAGCACAGCTTCCCACAGTATCGTTGGGACTTCACACCAACATGAAGGCGCCTTTCCTTTTCGTCGTCCATTTGGTGGACGTCTTTAAGGTGGCGGGAGAGGTTGACAACCGCCAACCCCGGGCACTTAGGACATTTCTTCTTTTGCTATTATTAATCAGGTATAACAGATATAAACATATGTGATTTTTTATAACAACAACTACATGGACTTCCAGAGAAACCACACAATGTTCCACAACATCTATATAAACTTCCAGAATACTTCAAAACATGTGGATGAACCACCAGAAAAGCTACACAATGTTCCACTTCACCTACTTGAACTTCCAGAAAAGCTACTTAGGGTTCCAAATCAACTACCTGAACTTCCAAAAAAGCTACACAGTGTGCCAAAACAATAACATTAACATCCAGGAAAGCTACACTATATTCCAAGATGGCATGTTTTCAGAAAAGGAAATGCAACAAGATATATCCTCACCATCATGGTCAGAGTTGTGGAATGGAGTGATGAAATGCCAGACCTTGCTATTCATTAAGATCATTTAGCATGCCTTCTAATTTAAATGTGTCAACTCTGTTCACTAATAAAAAGCTAAGCAGTATTCCAAAATAACTACATTAACTCCCAGAGAATTGCACAACAGCTGTATAAACTTGCAGAAAGCTCCACAATGTTTCAAAACGCGAACAAACAACCAAAAAAGCTACACAAGTTTCAACATCAACTATATGAATTTCCAGAAAAGCTAGGCAGTGGCCCATAACAATTACTTGAACATCCAGGAAAGTTACAAGGTGTTCCAAAACCGTTACATTAACATCCAGGAAAGCTACACAGTTTTCAAGAAAGCTTGCATAAACATCCAGGAAAGCTACACAGTGTTCCAAAAGAAGTTGCTTGAAAATCCAAGAAATCCATATTACACAATAAAATATGCCCTTACCTTCATGGTCGCAGTTATGGAAAGGAGTGATGAAATGCCAAAACTTGCAATTTATACAGATGACTTAGCACACCCTCCAATTCAAATCGGCCAATTAGGTTCCACAATGTTTCAAATGATTTAGCTGAATCACCCAAAAAACTACACAATATTCCATAACAACAACTTGAACTTCCAGGAAATCTACGCAGTGTTCCAAATCAGCTGCATGGACATCCAGAAAAGCTACATAATATAGTATATCTTATAGCCTCTATAGTTTATTGTTGCAAAGGTGAATTAAAGACACAACTACTTCAGCAATCACCATTCAAATGTTTTAATGAATGAAATATGTGTACATTTGACATCAATCTTGTTCTTTAACCATCATTCGAAGTCTGTTACGAACATTTTCAACAGATATATTCATCTTTCTGCACATTTCAAGAAGCGCTGGGTTTTTGTTAAGGGTGTTTTCGATACTCCGTTTCCTGATGGTTTTTTTCTGGATGTCAAATTGGAAGCTCAGCCTGAGCATGGCTAGGAATTCTGGTGAAAAGTACAATTGTCTCCTATGACCCTGTAAAGATTAAGAGGTCAATTAAGCAACAACCCAAGTCAATTCAATCAATTAACTCTACAGGTCATACTTTACCTTTCTAGAGGTATTGGCAGGAAGCAGTTTGCCAGAAGGAAGCTTCTTCATCACTGTTACTTTCTTCTCTCTCTTTCTCTTTGGTTCCTTATTGTTGGTCTTGCTCTTTCTCTTCTCCTTGCTTTTTTTCTGAATCTTGACAGACTTGAGATGGATCTTTTTCTTTTTCTGTCTTCGCAGGTGCTGCTGAGAAGTTTTCCGTTTCTGCAGAAGCTGAGTGAAATCTGTATTTTTCAGAATGTTCTCAATTCCATCCATCTCCTGGTCGCTGTCAGTAATTGTACTCTCAACCTGTATAAAATAGAAATGATTAGTAATTAAAGCACACTAATAAGAGCATAAATTCTGACAAAGCAACATCCATGAATTCTACTTACCGGCTGTAATATGTCGAACATGGGCTCCTGGTAAGGTGGAATGATCAGAGAGAACCTGTCACCCTCATCTGCTGTCTCCCATTCATCCTCTAAACACTCTAAAGGACATGTTTTCAGTTCAGCATATGTCTTTAGGTCCTCTATTTGGTCCTCGGGTACCTGTTCAGACATAAACATGGAACTTGTTATGATATACAGTTAATGTGAAATAATCAACTTCCAAGAACTCTACTTACGTCTTCCATATTCGAGACAACCCAAGATTTTCCTCCAGCTTCTTTTGGGTCTGGTTCATCTGGTGGGATATGGCTGTCCTGATGTGTGCCTCCTCAGTCTCATGAATGTCAATTCTTGCAGAATTTGAATGGAGAGATGGTAGTATTTGTAGCCTTAGCTCACCTACGTCATCTTACAACTCATACAGACCACACCTCCTATTTTGAATGGGCCAACTATGTCCACTTCCTGAAAAGCTACGCAGTGTTCCAAAACAATTACATGAACATCCAGAAAAGCTACATAATATTCCACAATGAATTGTAATGAATTTGCGCAGATTTTGCACAGTTGACATCCACCTTGATATCTAACCATCATTTGAAGTCTATTTTGAACATTTCCAACAGATATATTCAAAGCTCGGTAAGCAGCCATGTCAAGTTCCAGAACTTGGACTTAAACTTCCACGTTTTTGACCATGATCCAGGCAGGGACCCTCCACTTAATGTCTACGGGGAAAAGGGCACCTAAAGTCAGGTGGGCAGCTATGGAATGTTCCAGAACTTGGACTTCAACTTCCATGCTTTTGACCATGGTCCGGGCATTTTACTATGGTCCAAGGAGGGTCCTTCCACTTAATGTTTGCGGAGAATTGAGCCCCCAAAGTCGGGTGGGCAGCCATGTGGGCAGCCATGTGATGTTCCAGAGGTTGGACTTCAGCTTCCATGCATTTCACTATAGTCTATGGAGGGACCCTTCACTTCATGTCTGCAGGGTAGAGAGCCCCTGAAGATGGGTAGGCAGACAGGTGATATTCCGGAATATATACTTCAACTTCCATGATTTTGGCCATGGTCCAGGCAAGGACCTCACACTCGATGTCTGTGGGGAAATTATTCCCCGAAGTCGGGTAGATAGGAAACGGATGTTCCAGACGTTAGACTTAAACTTCCATGTATTTGACCATGATCCAAGCAGGGACCTTCCACTTAATATCCACTGGGAAAACAGCACCCAGTGACGGGTATACAGCCAGGCAGTGTTCCGGAAAGTTGACTTTGGTACAGGCAAGGCCCTTTTACTTAATATGTGTGGGGAAAACAGTACCCGAAGTCAGATAGGCAGGCAGGCAGTGTTCCGGAAGGTGGACTTACACTTCCAAGTATTTGACCATGGTCCATGCAGGGACCTTTCACTCAATGTGTTTGGGGAAAAGAACACCCAAAGTCAGATAGGCAGCCAGGTAGTGTTCTGGAACATGGACTTCAACAGCCAGGCAGTGTTCCGGAAAGTGGACTTCGACTTCCATGTATTTGACTATGGTCCATGCAGGGCCCTTTCCATTGAATATCTGCAGAAAAATTTAACTCACAACGCTAGCTAGTAGACAGTTCCGGAATGGCTACCTGAACTTCCACATATACCACCTGACAACCAGTCTTAAGCACCCTGCCATCCTGCCTATCTTGCCCAATGGAAGCTCTCTCTCTAACGGTTTCTGGTTGGAGCACTAGCAGGCCCCTCCTTCCTTTGGTCACTCCCCTCCTTGACTAGAGAGGGTATAACTAAAAGGTCCGTGAGATTATTTGACAAATGGAGTGGTTAAGATGGAAAAAGACAACCAGAAGGCTAAAGTCCTGGAAGGTGACAAGGGGGAAAAAGCAACGGCAGACGTGGACCCGAAGCCTGGAGATCCACAGTGCGGATGTGCAGGGCCAGGAGGTGGTAACAGTGGACCTCCAAAGGAGAATTCAGGAGGAGCCCAGAGCAGTGATCCAGGAGATGGTTCCACTCAACATCCAGGTTCACCAGTCTCCGAGGAGGATGTAATTGACCTGTTGATTTCACTGTGCCAGCCACAGTAGTTCACCAAAGATCCCCTTGCGTGATGGTGTGACATGCTTCTAAGATTACCATGTTCAGACCAATTGCATTTGCCTTTTCAGTTTGCCTTTGAATGTGTGTTGAAGTTAATAAATGGTCAAAAAAAGAAATATGACTCAAAATTAGTCAGGGTTAGAAGAATGACAATAGACTGGAGTGTTGTTTAAGAGCCAGGGTTAGCTTCTGGAAGTTGACTTGACAATACACACCTATGGCGTGGAATGTTCTTTAATTGAATTCTAATTGGGGCACGTGACTGCATGCCTTAAAATGGTATAAAAGGGGAAGCATCCAGCATTGTCCAGGCTCTTGTCTCACTATCACCATTCACTATGGTGAGTGATACAACCGGCCTCCGACTATATGTGAAAAGATAGAAAGGTTGGTAGCGAGTGTGTGCTTAAGTGGGGTGACTTCAGCAGCCAGGCATTGTTCCAGAAAGTGGACTTAGACTTCCATGTATTTGACTATGGTCCATGCAGGGCCCTTTCCATTGAATATCTGCTGAAAAATTTAACTCCCAATGCTGGCTAGGAGACATTTCTGGAATTGCTACCTGAACTTCCACATATACCACATGACACCCACTCTTATGTAGTTGATATTCCAAAACCTTTACATGAAATTCCAACTCTTTTACTGAGATGCAAACATGGAATTTCCACTGAATGTCTGCAGGAAATAAAGCACCTAAAGTCGGTTTGGCAAACAGTTGAAGTTGGGCTTCAATTTTCAACATTTTTGAGTACAGGCTAGGCAATGGACCTCTACCAGATGTTTGAAAAACGTGAAGCTAAAGGGTGGCAAAATAGTCAGCTTTCAATTTATCTATTTGGATTCATGCATAAGTACACAAGCAAAACATGTGCATTGGGGAAAATCTGCCCTCTTGTGGCCAATTGGTGGTATTGCATTATAAACTTTCAAAGACTGGAAAAAATAGTAAATCACTATATATTTTTTAAATAGGCACATGTAAAAACTATAAAAAAATTATATTTATTTTCTACATTTTTTTGTGCATTTTTGTGGACTAAAGGTGGAATTCCGGAAATTCTACTTGGAAGCGCGCGGAATTCTGCGGAGTCCATTGCTTTAACATTGGATGCGCTAATTGTTTTCGCTAACCTTGGAATTGTGGTTGTTTTTATGGAAAAAATCCAGCAAAACTACCAAAAACTCCAACAAAGTGACATGCATTTCCGGAAATGCAACGCCGTGATAATAACCCTAACCCTAACCCTAACCCTAACCCTAACCCTAACCCTAACCCTAACCCTAACCCTAACCCTAACCCTAACTAATAAACATCTATTACACAGTTATAACTCAGTTATTACATAGTCATCTCAAACTTCTCCATTTAGTATGTCCACTCTACACCCACTCATAACCAATCTTACCCACCCCTCCCCATCTTAGACACCCTCTCTTCCCTCTCTTATCCTCCCCCAACCCACAATATACACAACTGGACAGCGCTTTTGCACTTTGTTTTGTATTATTTTTCAATTGTTTATAATTTACTTTTTAGTTTGCTGTGTTTTGGTTTTTCTTTGTTATAGCACTTATCTCTTACTTTAATAGCACTTAAGTTGACCTAGTTGCCTGTATATTCCCTCTCCCCCTCCCCTTCCTATTTATTTCCCTATTTAACTATATATTCTTTTGTTTTCATATTTGTTTAAGTTGGTTCCCCAGGGGGAGACCAGACACACCAATCGGCCTGTGCACCTCACGTCAAACCTTTCACCCCCTACCCTAACCATAATTCTAAACCTAACCCTAACCCTAACCCTTAAGCATTTCCCATTGGTGAGGGTGACGGACCGTAACAAAAATTATTCCGTCAAGAAGGTGGAAAACCAGTATGTGGCCGTCCACTCAGCTGACAGCGAGGCACCCAAACAGGCGGTGCTTGCCACGTTGTGTGGCAGCATATGCCTTGAGATTGAAAGGAGAAGACTGACGTTCTCCCGAAATCTGGAGGCATACCGTCTGCTTGGTATGCCCTGGCTTGAGGCTGTGAGCAGAAGGCTCCCTGCTATGAGCGAGGCTGAGCGCCTTGTTCAGCTCACTTTTATTTCCTGCGTGGCCCTCCGAATGAACGGAGAATACATTGATTACAAAGAGCTTCGGACGCTCTCGCAGGAAATGAAGTTCTCCCAGGCCACCCTCCAAAAGAGGCTGGTCCTTGGCAGGGACCTCTTAGAGAACATCACGGCTCTAAAAATCTGGAGGCTCCACAAAACTATAGAGTACCGTGTGAATAAGAGAAAGGCAGCACCTGCTACTACAACAGCAGCAAACCCTCCACCCCCTCCACCTACCCATGAGCCGGAGGATGTTCCTGATGTCCAGGAGGCATTGGGTGTTGATGAAGCACCTCCTGTGTCATTCAGTAGGGTGGCAAGTGAGGGGAAAGGCCATAAATGGACTCCTGAGGAGATAGATCTGGTGGATCTCAAACAGGACAGAACACACAGAGAGGCGTACAACCTCTATGTGAAGTTGTGCCAGGAGAGGAGGTTTTATATTAGGACATTTGTCGCCTTTTCCCATAGGAGGCGGGAAATGATGCATAGCTTGGGGATCCAGGGATAGGAAGTTGCATTCTTGTGCTAATATGTTAGTTAGTGTGTTGTTTGTTACTGTTCTGGTGTGTTTATTTGTTGGATAGTGTAGTTAGACTTAGGATTAGGTTTAGTTCATTGTTGTATTGCATTTAAAAAAAAAAAAAAAAAAAAAAAAAACCCCCAACAAGAACCCTACCTTGACGAGGTGTTGGGGCTTACGGTGTTTACACCAACCAAAGGGTTCAAGCTTCCTATATCTTGGATTCGGAATCGGATTCGGACTCGGACTCGGATTCAGAACCAGAATCAGAATCGGACTCGGACTCGGACTCGGACTCGAAACCGAAACCGAAACCGAAACCGAAACCGGAATCGGAATCAGAATCAAAAACCTTACCTAAACACTTATCCTAACCCTAACCCTTTTCAAAAAAAATTTCTAAGTCCAAACCCCAGTTCTGGGATTTCATGTCAACAAAAGCTATTCCATTCGACTCAAGAGGCTCTGAAACGTACTCCTATGCAGTTCCTTTGGGGACCTTTTTGGACTTTGGACTTAGAAAAATTTCAGAAAAATCTTTTATAATGGAAGTCAATGGCGGAAAGTTATTTCCGGTCATAACTTTGGAACGGAAGGTCGTAGAGACTTGCAAGTTGGATCCGCCTGCCCTAATTCGGGGTCGAGGAACAAGCCAGAGTTGAAAGTTTGTCTCTATCACTTACCGTTCCGGAGATATGGCAATTCTAAAGTTTAAACCAAGTATTTCCAGGTGTTCCCAAGGTCCGACCCGGACGACTCATAGCTCAATCGAAAGGTCTGGTCGAGAGGAATCCAACAACGTTGGAATTAGGTCTCTACGACCTTCCTATCGGGAGCTAGAGAGCTTTATCGTGAATATAGGGGGTATGATCTGGTAGTATTTAAGGTATACCCTAACCCTAACCCTAACCCTAACCTCACTGACTACCCAGCTTTGGGTGCTCATTTCCTCGGAGAGAATGAGAGGAGGGTCCCTGCCTGGACCATGGTCAAAAACATGGAAGTTGAAGTACATGTTCCGGAACATCACTTCACTGACTACCCAGCTTTGGGTGCTCATTTCCCCGCAGAGAATGAGAGGAGGGTCCCTGCCTGGACAATGATGAAAAAACATCAAAGTTAAAGTGCCTGTTCCAGAACATCACCTCACTGACTACCCAGCTTTGGGTGCTCATTTCCCCGCAGAGAATGAGAGGAGGGTCCCTGCCTGGACCATGGTCAACACATGGAAGTTGAAGTACATCTTCCGGAACATCACTTCACTGACTACCCAGCGTTGGGTGCTCATTTCCCCGCAGAAAATGAGAAGAGGGTCCCTCCTGGACCATGGTCAAAAACATGGAAGTTGAAGTACATGTTCCGGAACATCACCTCACTGAATACCCAGCTTTGGGTGCTCATTTCCCCGCAGAGAATGAGAAGAAGGTCGCTCCTGGACCATGGTCAAAAACATGGAAGTTGAAGTACAAGTTCCGGAACATAACCTCACTGACTACCCATGTTTGGGTGCTTATTTCCCCGCAGACATTCAGTGTATGGTCCCTGCCTGAACCAATGTCAAAAACATGGAAGTTGAAGTACATGTTCCGGAACATCACCTCACTGACTACCCAGCTTTGGGTGCTCATTTCCCCGCAGAGACTGAGTGGAGGGTGCCTGCCTGGACTATGGTCAAAAACATGGAAGTTGAAGTACATGTTCCGGAACATTACCTCACTGACTACCCAGCTTTGGGTGCTCATTTCCCGCAGGGGAATAAGAAGAGGGTCCCTCCTGGACCATGGTCAAAAACATGGAAGTTGAAGTACAAGTTCCGGAACATCACCTCACTGACTACCCATGTTTGGGTGCTCATTTCCCCGCAGAGACTGAGTGGAGGGTGCCTGCCTGAACCAATGTCAAAAATATGGAAGTTGAAGTACATATTCCGGAACATAATCTCACTGACTACCCAGCTTTGGGTGCTCATTTCCCCGCAGAGAATGAGAAGAGGGTCCCTCCTGGACCATGGTCAAAAACATGGAAGTTGAAGTACAAGTTCCGGAACATCACCTCACTGACTACCCATGTTTGGGTGCTCATTTTCCCGCAGAGACTGAGTGGAGGGTGCCTGCCTGGACCATGGTCAAAAACATGAAAGTTGAAGTACAAGTTCCGGAACATCACTTCACTGACTACCCATGTTTGGGTGCTCATTTCCCCGCAGACATTCAGTGTATGGTCCCTGCCTGAACCAATGTCAAAAATATGGAAGTTGAAGTACATGTTCCGGAACATCACCTCACTGACTGCCCAGCATTGGGTGCTCATTTCCCCGCAGATATTCAGTGTACGGTCCCTGCCTGAACCATGGTGAAAAACATGGAAGTTGAAGTACAAGTTCCGGAACATCACCTCACTGACTACCCAGCTTTGGGTGCTCATATCCCCGAAGAGACTGGGTGGAGGGTCCCTGCCTGGACCAAGGGCTGAAACATGGAAGTTGAAGTACATCTTCTAGAAAATCACCTCACTGACTACCCAGCTTTGGGTGGTCATTTCCCCGCAGAGAATGAGAAGAGGATCCCTGCCTGGACCATGGTCAAAAACATGGAAGTTGAAGGACATGTTCTGGAACACTCTTCATTTCTTACCCAGCTTTGGGTGCTCATTTCCCCGCAGACATTCAGTGTATGGTCCCTGCCTGGACCTAGGTCAAAAACATGGAAATTGAAGTCCATGTTCTGGAACAGCACCTGATTGCTTTCCCGACTTTGGTGGATGTTACCCCCATAGAGACTGAGTGGAATTTACCTGCTTGGACGTTGGTCAAAAACGTGGAACCTGAAGTCCATGTTCCGGAACAGCACCTGATTGCTTACCAATTGTCGGTTGCCCATGTCGTTATAATGTTAATTTACCCGACCAAGGTGCATTGTGTTAGGCTTACAACACTGAGCATGGGGCACGAAGCAAAATTCCATGTAATGTACCTGGTTGTCTTCCTGGAAGTCGAATGGTAGGCATAGTAAATATGTTTAAAGTATGACTTTGCATTTCTGGAAGTAGACGTTTCTTTATTGGAAATATATTTACACTAAGATGAAGCATAAAATTGTTTTTTTCAAATTAATATTTTATAATTATATTTTTTCTTTGTCTTTTTTAATGTTCAATGATTATTATTTTTTTTTTCTTTTAACCTTTATTGTTTAATCACATTTATTGGAACATGGTGTGTTTTGTGACATCCCATATTTTGATTGGTTAGACCTCCGGGATGTTGGTGGACTTGTGTCTTCTACTACTTCATTGGAGGCTTCTGTGGGTTCAGATTTTCTTAGACAGCGAACAACGAAGCAGGTGATTGAGCATGCTAATCCTATGGCAAGTAGTGTGCCTGTGACAGCTCCTATAAGGACTCCCAACTGCATAGGTTGTTGTATGCTCAGTTCCAGGAAGCACTCCTCCTTACCAACTCGATTAACGGCAGTACAAAGGTAAATTCCAGCATCAACCTCACTGGCTTCCAGGATGGTGACAGTGCCTGCCGCATGATCCATCAGTGCTAAGTTGGGTAGCATTTTCGACCCTGTTGTTCTTTCCCAGAGGTAAGTGATGGGTATGGTCCCTTCTTGTGATCCACAATGTAGCA
This sequence comes from Sardinella longiceps, assembly GCA_027497455.2. Taxonomy (NCBI): domain Eukaryota; kingdom Metazoa; phylum Chordata; class Actinopteri; order Clupeiformes; family Clupeidae; genus Sardinella; species Sardinella longiceps. The sequence goes on from JAODXP020003840.1 coordinate 20,379, forward strand.
CTATAGTTTTGCCAACTTCACTGGTGCCTTCTGTGTAACACCTTGGCTTTGATGGAGCTTTGAGTACTCTGACCACCGTACTGATGCTTTGGATGCCTGGAACCTTCTTGACCTGGCACTTGTAGGTGCCAGAGTCCGTGGGAGTCAAGCGTGAAAGATGAATGGCAGCATCTCCTTTCTCAGGTTCGACAGCATGGAAGTAGACTCTGCCCTGTAAAGGCCCGTAGTAGCCGTCGTAGATTTGCCCGCCAGAGTAAATCAGGACCACCGTGGTTTCCGTTGGACTGCTTAGCGGCTTAACACTCCATTCTATCTCCAAGCGTCCAACGTCAGCCGGGTTAGTGGTGAACAGGCACTCCAGCTTAACCGTATCTCCGACAGCCTTCTCCAGAGTCATGCCGCTGGTCGTATTGATCCGCAGGCCACTGCAAGTTGCAGAAATTAACAACACTTGGAATAAATGCCAGTCCATGGACAAGTCTGCAAGTCATGAATGAATGAAAGAAAGAATGAATGAATGTCACAGCCTCTTATATCCTTCTCGGACAGGAATCGCCACGCCTACTTGAAATATAAAGAACCAATACAATGTTAGGTTTCACTCATGGTGGATGTGATTGGTTGATACCAAGGGGGTATATATATAGTTGACCACCCATTAAATTTGAATATTCATTCTAATGCAGAGCAGAGCAGAGAGCGGATAGCAGAGAGCGGAGAGCAGATAGAGGATAGCGGAGAGAAGATAGCGGAGAGAGGAGGGCCAGAGGAGAGCGGCGGGAGAAGGGTGAGAAGAGAGCGGCAAGAGAAGAGCGAGAGCAAAGCAGCGAGAGGAGAGCGTGAGCAAGGCAGAGATAGTGGAGAACGGAGAGTGTGGAAATGTCAGGTAGGTGGAATCAATGTCAAATATTTGGAATTGTTCCCCTTGTAGAGTGAATGTCATGTAACCAAGTCTATTTCACCATCATCTCTGCAGTACAAGTGCCAATTCGCGTAATACCATATCCAGCAGCATATCCAGAAATTCTGCAGCGACCAACCGAAGACAGGAGACGACTGTAAGTTTCTGTTTAAGTGTTATAAACGTTGCTGAATAAAAAGATATCAAGAGATTGATTCCAAATTCAATCTGAAATGGGGAATTCTCTTACAGATGTGAGCCACCGGACTGTTTTACCCTCATTGGCATGATGATTGCCATGTCCTTGCTGGTAGCTATCTACTTGATCACAATGTACCTGCTGCATATAAATGGATATATTAAAAGAATTTGATGTCAAGGAAATTGTGTTTTGTTTGTGTCTCTGGGTGCGTATGTGTGGACCCCTTACCCAATAATTTATTCTCTATAGTAGAACATTTGGAAATTTACGTTCCAATTGTGGAATTAATACTGTGAGCCAGGTCTGCTTCTTGGAAGTCAACCACATGCTCCTGCCCAAAGCCTTGATGAGTGTTCGTAAGTCAGGCGGTTTAAGTGGAGAGGTGCCAAAGCTTTAGAGTATAATTCCAGATTATGTACTCATTTCTCATACTTAGAGCCTGCCTGGACCATGGTCAAAAACATGGAAGTTGAAGTTTCGGAACATCACCTCACTGACTAACCAGCTTTGGGTGCTCATTTCCCCGCAGACATTCAATTCAATTCAATTAATCTCAATTTTATTTGTAGAGCGCTCAAATACAGTGCATTGTCTCGCGGTGCTTTACGGACAGTACAGTAAGCATCCATGAGAAGATTCAGTGTATGGTCCCTGCCTGGACCATGGTCAAAAACATGGAACCTGATGTCCAGTTTCCGGAACAGCACCTGATTGCTTACCCAGTGTCGGGTGCTCATGCGCATAAGATTAGGCTCGCGCATACATGTCTGAAAATGCTATAAAAGGAAACGCATCTAGCAGTATCCTCCAGTATCCTGATACACTATTGTCCATTCACCAAGGTCAATAGGGTGTCAGGATGACTCTGAAATATAAAAATATGAGAAGAAGTGAAGATTATAATCGTAGCTCTCTAAGTGTGAGAACCAGGTACATAACATGGAATTTTACTTGATACCCCATGCTCACAATGCACTTTGGTCGAGTAAATTGTTTCCTAACAAAGAGAACTAGGTAGGGGTAGAATTCCTGGAAGTTGACTGTGTACTTCAGGCCCCATACTTTGGAATGTTGTATTGCGTTCTATAGGATGTTGAAGTAATGACGCACGTGCATGCGAGCCCTAAAATACTATAAAAGAGGGGACGCAACCATTTTTCTGCTGTGCCCTCCTCCACAGTAGTCATCGTTTACCATGATCCTGTGGAGCGGGTCACCCAAAATGATTAAGATTTCAAATCCAACTGCCTACATCTGAGAACCATGTAGCTTAATCGGGTAAGATATCAGGAGATGTCCCTATGTCTGACAACCAAGTACATAGAAGCTGAAGTATGTGTTCCAGAACATCCCCTCACTGACTATCCAGGTTTGGGTGCTCATTTCCCCAATGACATTCCATGTTTTGTCCCTGTCTGGACCAAGGTCAAAAACATGGAAGTTGAAGTACATGTTCCGGAATATCTGGATGCCTTCTTGTGGTGCTCAGCAAGATTTTAGCATGGAGCACATATGCCATCTAGTGGTGAAAATATATATAGCTGCTTTCCTTAATTTCTACTTTGTTGATCATAAATTCATGCTAGCTGATCCTAATTAGGGTTAGGGTTAGGGTTAGGGTTAGGGTTAGGGTTAGGGTTAGGGTTAGGAAAAATATCCACGGCCCCGAAGAGTTCAGGGCTCGTGTTAGGCACGGTCCTTCTCATCAGCAGACCAAGGAGTCCACCCGTCAGACACTAGAACACCAACAGATGTCCACTCCTCTATGCCACCTTCCCTTCTTCCCAAGTGGGGTTGGTTTGGTTATAAACAGCTGGGTAGTTACCCAGCTGTGGTATTTCAAAAAATTAACTCTCTTAGAGTTCCTCACATATTCTCAATTTAGGTTCCTGCAGGTAAGTACAAATTAGATAGCTTAGATTAGCTTATTACTAGCTTGAATTAGCTTAGTTTTAGCCCAGTTGCAACGTTTCGGATTACTATGGTCCTTCATCAGGCTGTAGGGCTGTTGACTGGTGAGGAGAAAAAATTGTAATGAGAGCTCAGGACCCCGGTTTTTATATGAGCCCAGAGCCACGCCCCTAAAAATTGTTGTATTTGTCTTTTTTCCAGATGTTCCTGTACTGTTCCAAGGTAAGTGGTTTAGCACGTTAGCAAAGACTTGGGATTAGCTTAGTAGCTCTTAGATGTTAGAATAAACTTAGTATTAGCTTCGTAGCTTTTCAAATATCAAACTAGACTTAGATTCCTTTTGCTGTTAGCTTTTTAGTGCTTAGAATTAGCTTTTTAGCTCTTAAACATTGGGATGTAGGGTCAAAATAGACTTAGAATTTTAAATATCAAGTAGACTTAGAATTAGCTTCTTAGCTCTTAAGGAAATGAATTGGGCTTAAATGTCAGGTCAGATAGACATAGTTTTAGCTGTATAGCTCTTAGATATCAGGTCCAGTAGACTTAGAAATAGCTTTTTAGCTTTTAGACTTAGCCAATCCATGCATGGGGCTAGTGGCATTTAGGTTTAGGGCAAAGGTTGGGTCTAGGTGTTATTTTAAAGGGCAGTTTTTAGGTTAGCAATAGAGTTCTTAGGTTGGGTCTAGGCATCAAGGCAAGGACCCCTCTAGTCCACCAACAAGAGGCACAGGCTGGTTAGGTTTAGGAAAAATATCCACGGCCCCGAAGAGTTCAGGGCTCGTGTTAGGCACGGTCCTTCTCATCAGCAGACCAAGGAGTCCACCCGTCAGACACTAGAACACCAACAGATGTCCACTCCTCTATGCCACCTTCCCTTCTTCCCAAGTGGGGTTGGTTTGGTTATAAACAGCTGGGTAGTTACCCAGCTGTGGTATTTCAAAAAATTAACTCTCTTAGAGTTCCTCACATCATCTCAATTTAGGTTCCTGCAGGTAAGTACAAATTAGATAGCTTAGATTAGCTTATTACTAGCTTGAATTAGCTTAGTTTTAGCCCAGTTGCAACGTTTCGGATTACTATGGTCCTTCATCAGGCTGTAGGGCTGTTGACTGGTGAGGAGAAAAAATTGTAATGAGAGCTCAGGACCCCGGTTTTTATATGAGCCCAGAGCCACGCCCCTAAAAATTGTTGTATTTGTCTTTTTTCCAGATGTTCCTGTACTGTTCCAAGGTAAGTGGTTTAGCACGTTAGCAAAGACTTAGGATTAGCTTAGTAGCTCTTAGATGTTAGAATAAACTTAGTATTAGCTTCGTAGCTTTTTCAATTATCAAACTAGACTTAGATTCCTTTTGCTGTTAGCTTTTTAGTGCTTAGAATTAGCTTTTTAGCTCTTAAACATTGGGATGTAGGGTCAAAATAGACTTAGAATTTTAAATATCAAGTAGACTTAGAATTAGCTTCATAGCTCTTAAGGAAATGAATTGGGCTTAAATGTCAGGTCAGATAGACATAGTTTTAGCTGTATAGCTCTTAGATATCAGGTCCAGTAGACTTAGAAATAGCTTTTTAGCTTTTAGACTTAGCCAATCCATGCATGGGGCTAGTGGCATTTAGGTTTAGGGCAAAGGTTGGGTCTAGGTGTTATTTTAAAGGGCAGTTTTTAGGTTAGCAATAGAGTTCTTAGGTTGGGTCTAGGCATCAAGGCAAGGACCCCTCTAGTCCACCAACAAGAGGCACAGGCTGGTTAGGTTTAGGAAAAATATCCACGGCCCCGAAGAGTTCAGGGCTCGTGTTAGGCACGGTCCTTCTCATCAGCAGACCAAGGAGTCCACCCGTCAGACACTAGAACACCAACAGATGTCCACTCCTCTATGCCACCTTCCCTTCTTCCCAAGTGGGGTTGGTTTGGTTATAAACAGCTGGGTAGTTACCCAGCTGTGGTATTTCAAAAAATTAACTCTCTTAGAGTTCCTCACATAATCTCAATTTAGGTTCCTGCAGGTAAGTACAAATTAGATAGCTTAGATTAGCTTATTACTAGCTTGAATTAGCTTAGTTTTAGCCCAGTTGCAACGTTTCGGATTACTATGGTCCTTCATCAGGCTGTAGGGCTGTTGACTGGTGAGGAGAAAAAATTGTAATGAGAGCTCAGGACCCCGGTTTTTATATGAGCCCAGAGCCACGCCCCTAAAAATTGTTGTATTTGTCTTTTTTCCAGATGTTCCTGTACTGTTCCAAGGTAAGTGGTTTAGCACGTTAGCAAAGACTTGGGATTAGCTTAGTAGCTCTTAGATGTTAGAATAAACTTAGTATTAGCTTCGTAGCTTTTCAAATATCAAACTAGACTTAGATTCCTTTTGCTGTTAGCTTTTTAGTGCTTAGAATTAGCTTTTTAGCTCTTAAACATTGGGATGTAGGGTCAAAATAGACTTAGAATTTTAAATATCAAGTAGACTTAGAATTAGCTTCTTAGCTCTTAAGGAAATGAATTGGGCTTAACTGTCAGGTCAGATAGACATAGTTTTAGCTGTATAGCTCTTAGATATCAGGTCCAGTAGACTTAGAAATAGCTTTTTAGCTTTTAGACTTAGCCAATCCATGCATGGGGCTAGTGGCATTTAGGTTTAGGGCAAAGGTTGGGTCTAGGTGTTATTTTAAAGGGCAGTTTTTAGGTTAGCAATAGAGTTCTTAGGTTGGGTCTAGGCATCAAGGCAAGGACCCCTCTAGTCCACCAACAAGAGGCACAGGCTGGTTAGGTTTAGGAAAAATATCCACGGCCCCGAAGAGTTCAGGGCTCGTGTTAGGCACGGTCCTTCTCATCAGCAGACCAAGGAGTCCACCCGTCAGACACTAGAACACCAACAGATGTCCACTCCCCTATGCCACCTTCCCTTCTTCCCAAGTGGGGTTGGTTTGGTTATAAACAGCTGGGTAGTTACCCAGCTGTGGTATTTCAAAAAATTAACTCTCTTAGAGTTCCTCACATATTCTCAATTTAGGTTCCTGCAGGTAAGTACAATTTAGATAGCTTAGATTAGCTTATTACTAGCTTGAATTAGCTTAGTTTTAGCCCAGTTGCAACGTTTCGGATTACTATGGTCCTTCATCAGGCTGTAGGGCTGTTGACTGGTGAGGAGAAAAAATTGTAATGAGAGCTCAGGACCCCGGTTTTTATATATGAGCCCAGAGCCACGCCCCTAAAAATTGTTGTATTTGTCTTTTTTCCAGATGTTCCTGTACTGTTCCAAGGTAAGTGGTTTAGCACGTTAGCAAAGACTTAGGATTAGCTTAGTAGCTCTTAGATGTTAGAATAAACTTAGTATTAGCTTCGTAGCTTTTTCAAATATCAAACTAGACTTAGATTCCTTTTGCTGTTAGCTTTTTAGTGCTTAGAATTAGCTTTTTAGCTCTTAAACATTGGGATGTAGGGTCAAAATAGACTTAGAATTTTAAATATCAAGTAGACTTAGAATTAGCTTCTTAGCTCTTAAGGAAATGAATTGGGCTTAAATGTCAGGTCAGATAGACATAGTTTTAGCTGTATAGCTCTTAGATATCAGGTCCAGTAGACTTAGAAATAGCTTTTTAGCTTTTAGACTTAGCCAATCCATGCATGGGGCTAGTGGCATTTAGGTTTAGGGCAAAGGTTGGGTCTAGGTGTTATTTTAAAGGGCAGTTTTTAGGTTAGCAATAGAGTTCTTAGGTTGGGTCTAGGCATCAAGGCAAGGACCCCTCTAGTCCACCAACAAGAGGCACAGGCTGGTTAGGTTTAGGAAAAATATCCACGGCCCCGAAGAGTTCAGGGCTCGTGTTAGGCACGGTCCTTCTCATCAGCAGACCAAGGAGTCCACCCGTCAGACACTAGAACACCAACAGATGTCCACTCCCCTATGCCACCTTCCCTTCTTCCCAAGTGGGGTTGGTTTGGTTATAAACAGCTGGGTAGTTACCCAGCTGTGGTATTTCAAAAAATTAACTCTCTTAGAGTTCCTCACATCTTCTCAATTTAGGTTCCTGCAGGTAAGTACAAATTAGATAGCTTAGATTAGCTTATTACTAGCTTGAATTAGCTTAGTTTTAGCCCAGTTGCAACGTTTCGGATTACTATTGTCCTTCATCAGGCTGTAGGGCTGTTGACTGGTGAGGAGAAAAATTGTAATGAGAGCTCAGGACCCCGGTTTTTATATATGAGCCCAGAGCCACGCCCCTAAAAATTGTTGTATTTGTCTTTTTTCCAGATGTTCCTGTACTTTTCCAAGGTAAGTGGTTTAGCACGTTAGCAAAGACTTAGGATTAGCTTAGTAGCTCTTAGATGTTAGAATAAACTTAGTATTAGCTTCGTAGCTTTTTCAAATATCAAACTAGACTTAGATTCCTTTTGCTGTTAGCTTTTTAGTGCTTAGAATTAGCTTTTTAGCTCTTAAACATTGGGATGTAGGGTCAAAATAGACTTAGAATTTTAAATATCAAGTAGACTTAGAATTAGCTTCATAGCTCTTAAGGAAATGAATTGGGCTTAAATGTCAGGTCAGATAGACATAGTTTTAGCTGTATAGCTCTTAGATATCAGGTCCAGTAGACTTAGAAATAGCTTTTTAGCTTTTAGACTTAGCCAATCCATGCATGGGGCTAGTGGCATTTAGGTTTAGGGCAAAGGTTGGGTCTAGGTGTTATTTTAAAGGGCAGTTTTTAGGTTAGCAATAGAGTTCTTAGGTTGGGTCTAGGCATCAAGGCAAGGACCCCTCTAGTCCACCAACAAGAGGCACAGGCTGGTTAGGTTTAGGAAAAATATCCACGGCCCCGAAGAGTTCAGGGCTCGTGTTAGGCACGGTCCTTCTCATCAGCAGACCAAGGAGTCCACCCGTCAGACACTAGAACACCAACAGATGTCCACTCCTCTATGCCACCTTCCCTTCTTCCCAAGTGGGGTTGGTTTGGTTATAAACAGCTGGGTAGTTACCCAGCTGTGGTATTTCAAAAAATTAACTCTCTTAGAGTTCCTCACATCCTCTCAATTTAGGTTCCTGCAGGTAAGTACAAATTAGATAGCTTAGATTAGCTTATTACTAGCTTGAATTAGCTTAGTTTTAGCCCAGTTGCAACGTTTCGGATTACTATGGTCCTTCATCAGGCTGTAGGGCTGTTGACTGGTGAGGAGAAAAAATTGTAATGAGAGCTCAGGACCCCGGTTTTTATATATGAGCCCAGAGCCACGCCCCTAAAAATTGTTGTATTTGTCTTTTTTCCAGATGTTCCTGTACTGTTCCAAGGTAAGTGGTTTAGCACGTTAGCAAAGACTTGGGATTAGCTTAGTAGCTCTTAGATGTTAGAATAAACTTAGTATTAGCTTCGTAGCTTTTCAAATATCAAACTAGACTTAGATTCCTTTTGCTGTTAGCTTTTTAGTGCTTAGAATTAGCTTTTTAGCTCTTAAACATTGGGATGTAGGGTCAAAATAGACTTAGAATTTTAAATATCAAGTAGACTTAGAATTAGCTTCATAGCTCTTAAGGAAATGAATTGGGCTTAATTGTCAGGTCAGATAGACATAGTTTTAGCTGTATAGCTCTTAGATATCAGGTCCAGTAGACTTAGAAATAGCTTTTTAGCTTTTAGACTTAGCCAATCCATGCATGGGGCTAGTGGCATTTAGGTTTAGGGCAAAGGTTGGGTCTAGGTGTTATTTTAAAGGGCAGTTTTTAGGTTAGCAATAGAGTTCTTAGGTTGGGTCTAGGCATCAAGGCAAGGACCCCTCTAGTCCACCAACAAGAGGCACAGGCTGGTTAGGTTTAGGAAAAATATCCACGGCCCCGAAGAGTTCAGGGCTCGTGTTAGGCACGGTCCTTCTCATCAGCAGACCAAGGAGTCCACCCGTCAGACACTAGAACACCAACAGATGTCCACTCCTCTATGCCACCTTCCCTTCTTCCCAAGTGGGGTTGGTTTGGTTATAAACAGCTGGGTAGTTACCCAGCTGTGGTATTTCAAAAAATTAACTCTCTTAGAGTTCCTCACATCCTCTCAATTTAGGTTCCTGCAGGTAAGTACAAATTAGATAGCTTAGATTAGCTTATTACTAGCTTGAATTAGCTTAGTTTTAGCCCAGTTGCAACGTTTCGGATTACTATTGTCCTTCATCAGGCTGTAGGGCTGTTGACTGGTGAGGAGAAAAAATTGTAATGAGAGCTCAGGACCCCGGTTTTTATATATGAGCCCAGAGCCACGCCCCTAAAAATTGTTGTATTTGTCTTTTTTCCAGATGTTCCTGTACTTTTCCAAGGTAAGTGGTTTAGCACGTTAGCAAAGACTTAGGATTAGCTTAGTAGCTCTTAGATGTTAGAATAAACTTAGTATTAGCTTCGTAGCTTTTTCAAAAATCAAACTAGACTTAGATTCCTTTTGCTGTTAGCTTTTTAGTGCTTAGAATTAGCTTTTTAGCTCTTAAACATTGGGATGTAGGGTCAAAATAGACTTAGAATTTTAAATATCAAGTAGACTTAGAATTAGCTTCTTAGCTCTTAAGGAAATGAATTGGGCTTAATTGTCAGGTCAGATAGACATAGTTTTAGCTGTATAGCTCTTAGATATCAGGTCCAGTAGACTTAGAAATAGCTTTTTAGCTTTTAGACTTAGCCAATCCATGCATGGGGCTAGTGGCATTTAGGTTTAGGGCAAAGGTTGGGTCTAGGTGTTATTTTAAAGGGCAGTTTTTAGGTTAGCAATAGAGTTCTTAGGTTGGGTCTAGGCATCAAGGCAAGGACCCCTCTAGTCCACCAACAAGAGGCACAGGCTGGTTAGGTTTAGGAAAAATATCCACGGCCCCGAAGAGTTCAGGGCTCGTGTTAGGCACGGTCCTTCTCATCAGCAGACCAAGGAGTCCACCCGTCAGACACTAGAACACCAACAGATGTCCACTCCTCTATGCCACCTTCCCTTCTTCCCAAGTGGGGTTGGTTTGGTTATAAACAGCTGGGTAGTTACCCAGCTGTGGTATTTCAAAAAATTAACTCTCTTAGAGTTCCTCACATCCTCTCAATTTAGGTTCCTGCAGGTAAGTACAAATTAGATAGCTTAGATTAGCTTATTACTAGCTTGAATTAGCTTAGTTTTAGCCCAGTTGCAACGTTTCGGATTACTATTGTCCTTCATCAGGCTGTAGGGCTGTTGACTGGTGAGGAGAAAAAATTGTAATGAGAGCTCAGGACCCCGGTTTTTATATATGAGCCCAGAGCCACGCCCCTAAAAATTGTTGTATTTGTCTTTTTTCCAGATGTTCCTGTACTTTTCCAAGGTAAGTGGTTTAGCACGTTAGCAAAGACTTAGGATTAGCTTAGTAGCTCTTAGATGTTAGAATAAACTTAGTATTAGCTTCGTAGCTTTTTCAAATATCAAACTAGACTTAGATTCCTTTTGCTGTTAGCTTTTTAGTGCTTAGAATTAGCTTTTTAGCTCTTAAACATTGGGATGTAGGGTCAAAATAGACTTAGAATTTTAAATATCAAGTAGACTTAGAATTAGCTTCTTAGCTCTTAAGGAAATGAATTGGGCTTAATTGTCAGGTCAGATAGACATAGTTTTAGCTGTATAGCTCTTAGATATCAGGTCCAGTAGACTTAGAAATAGCTTTTTAGCTTTTAGACTTAGCCAATCCATGCATGGGGCTAGTGGCATTTAGGTTTAGGGCAAAGGTTGGGTCTAGGTGTTATTTTAAAGGGCAGTTTTTAGGTTAGCAATAGAGTTCTTAGGTTGGGTCTAGGCATCAAGGCAAGGACCCCTCTAGTCCACCAACAAGAGGCACAGGCTGGTTAGGTTTAGGAAAAATATCCACGGCCCCGAAGAGTTCAGGGCTCGTGTTAGGCACGGTCCTTCTCATCAGCAGACCAAGGAGTCCACCCGTCAGACACTAGAACACCAACAGATGTCCACTCCTCTATGCCACCTTCCCTTCTTCCCAAGTGGGGTTGGTTTGGTTATAAACAGCTGGGTAGTTACCCAGCTGTGGTATTTCAAAAAATTAACTCTCTTAGAGTTCCTCACATCCTCTCAATTTAGGTTCCTGCAGGTAAGTACAAATTAGATAGCTTAGATTAGCTTATTACTAGCTTGAATTAGCTTAGTTTTAGCCCAGTTGCAACGTTTCGGATTACTATTGTCCTTCATCAGGCTGTAGGGCTGTTGACTGGTGAGGAGAAAAAATTGTAATGAGAGCTCAGGACCCCGGTTTTTATATATGAGCCCAGAGCCACGCCCCTAAAAATTGTTGTATTTGTCTTTTTTCCAGATGTTCCTGTACTTTTCCAAGGTAAGTGGTTTAGCACGTTAGCAAAGACTTAGGATTAGCTTAGTAGCTCTTAGATGTTAGAATAAACTTAGTATTAGCTTCGTAGCTTTTCAATTATCAAACTAGACTTAGATTCCTTTTGCTGTTAGCTTTTTAGTGCTTAGAATTAGCTTTTTAGCTCTTAAACATTGGGATGTAGGGTCAAAATAGACTTAGAATTTTAAATATCAAGTAGACTTAGAATTAGCTTCTTAGCTCTTAAGGAAATGAATTGGGCTTAATTGTCAGGTCAGATAGACATAGTTTTAGCTGTATAGCTCTTAGATATCAGGTCCAGTAGACTTAGAAATAGCTTTTTAGCTTTTAGACTTAGCCAATCCATGCATGGGGCTAGTGGCATTTAGGTTTAGGGCAAAGGTTGGGTCTAGGTGTTATTTTAAAGGGCAGTTTTTAGGTTAGCAATAGAGTTCTTAGGTTGGGTCTAGGCATCAAGGCAAGGACCCCTCTAGTCCACCAACAAGAGGCACAGGCTGGTTAGGTTTAGGAAAAATATCCACGGCCCCGAAGAGTTCAGGGCTCGTGTTAGGCACGGTCCTTCTCATCAGCAGACCAAGGAGTCCACCCGTCAGACACTAGAACACCAACAGATGTCCACTCCTCTATGCCACCTTCCCTTCTTCCCAAGTGGGGTTGGTTTGGTTATAAACAGCTGGGTAGTTACCCAGCTGTGGTATTTCAAAAAATTAACTCTCTTAGAGTTCCTCACATCCTCTCAATTTAGGTTCCTGCAGGTAAGTACAAATTAGATAGCTTAGATTAGCTTATTACTAGCTTGAATTAGCTTAGTTTTAGCCCAGTTGCAACGTTTCGGATTACTATGGTCCTTCATCAGGCTGTAGGGCTGTTGACTGGTGAGGAGAAAAAATTGTAATGAGAGCTCAGGACCCCGGTTTTTATATATGAGCCCAGAGCCACGCCCCTAAAAATTGTTGTATTTGTCTTTTTTCCAGATGTTCCTGTACTTTTCCAAGGTAAGTGGTTTAGCACGTTAGCAAAGACTTAGGATTAGCTTAGTAGCTCTTAGATGTTAGAATAAACTTAGTATTAGCTTCGTAGCTTTTCAATTATCAAACTAGACTTAGATTCCTTTTGCTGTTAGCTTTTTAGTGCTTAGAATTAGCTTTTTAGCTCTTAAACATTGGGATGTAGGGTCAAAATAGACTTAGAATTTTAAATATCAAGTAGACTTAGAATTAGCTTCTTAGCTCTTAAGGAAATGAATTGGGCTTAATTGTCAGGTCAGATAGACATAGTTTTAGCTGTATAGCTCTTAGATATCAGGTCCAGTAGACTTAGAAATAGCTTTTTAGCTTTTAGACTTAGCCAATCCATGCATGGGGCTAGTGGCATTTAGGTTTAGGGCAAAGGTTGGGTCTAGGTGTTATTTTAAAGGGCAGTTTTTAGGTTAGCAATAGAGTTCTTAGGTTGGGTCTAGGCATCAAGGCAAGGACCCCTCTAGTCCACCAACAAGAGGCACAGGCTGGTTAGGTTTAGGAAAAATATCCACGGCCCCGAAGAGTTCAGGGCTCGTGTTAGGCACGGTCCTTCTCATCAGCAGACCAAGGAGTCCACCCGTCAGACACTAGAACACCAACAGATGTCCACTCCTCTATGCCACCTTCCCTTCTTCCCAAGTGGGGTTGGTTTGGTTATAAACAGCTGGGTAGTTACCCAGCTGTGGTATTTCAAAAAATTAACTCTCTTAGAGTTCCTCACATCCTCTCAATTTAGGTTCCTGCAGGTAAGTACAAATTAGATAGCTTAGATTAGCTTATTACTAGCTTGAATTAGCTTAGTTTTAGCCCAGTTGCAACGTTTCGGATTACTATTGTCCTTCATCAGGCTGTAGGGCTGTTGACTGGTGAGGAGAAAAAATTGTAATGAGAGCTCAGGACCCCGGTTTTTATATATGAGCCCAGAGCCACGCCCCTAAAAATTGTTGTATTTGTCTTTTTTCCAGATGTTCCTGTACTTTTCCAAGGTAAGTGGTTTAGCACGTTAGCAAAGACTTAGGATTAGCTTAGTAGCTCTTAGATGTTAGAATAAACTTAGTATTAGCTTCGTAGCTTTTTCAAATATCAAACTAGACTTAGATTCCTTTTGCTGTTAGCTTTTTAGTGCTTAGAATTAGCTTTTTAGCTCTTAAACATTGGGATGTAGGGTCAAAATAGACTTAGAATTTTAAATATCAAGTAGACTTAGAATTAGCTTCTTAGCTCTTAAGGAAATGAATTGGGCTTAATTGTCAGGTCAGATAGACATAGTTTTAGCTGTATAGCTCTTAGATATCAGGTCCAGTAGACTTAGAAATAGCTTTTTAGCTTTTAGACTTAGCCAATCCATGCATGGGGCTAGTGGCATTTAGGTTTAGGGCAAAGGTTGGGTCTAGGTGTTATTTTAAAGGGCAGTTTTTAGGTTAGCAATAGAGTTCTTAGGTTGGGTCTAGGCATCAAGGCAAGGACCCCTCTAGTCCACCAACAAGAGGCACAGGCTGGTTAGGTTTAGGAAAAATATCCACGGCCCCGAAGAGTTCAGGGCTCGTGTTAGGCACGGTCCTTCTCATCAGCAGACCAAGGAGTCCACCCGTCAGACACTAGAACACCAACAGATGTCCACTCCTCTATGCCACCTTCCCTTCTTCCCAAGTGGGGTTGGTTTGGTTATAAACAGCTGGGTAGTTACCCAGCTGTGGTATTTCAAAAAATTAACTCTCTTAGAGTTCCTCACATCCTCTCAATTTAGGTTCCTGCAGGTAAGTACAAATTAGATAGCTTAGATTAGCTTATTACTAGCTTGAATTAGCTTAGTTTTAGCCCAGTTGCAACGTTTCGGATTACTATTGTCCTTCATCAGGCTGTAGGGCTGTTGACTGGTGAGGAGAAAAAATTGTAATGAGAGCTCAGGACCCCGGTTTTTATATATGAGCCCAGAGCCACGCCCCTAAAAATTGTTGTATTTGTCTTTTTTCCAGATGTTCCTGTACTTTTCCAAGGTAAGTGGTTTAGCACGTTAGCAAAGACTTAGGATTAGCTTAGTAGCTCTTAGATGTTAGAATAAACTTAGTATTAGCTTCGTAGCTTTTTCAAAAATCAAACTAGACTTAGATTCCTTTTGCTGTTAGCTTTTTAGTGCTTAGAATTAGCTTTTTAGCTCTTAAACATTGGGATGTAGGGTCAAAATAGACTTAGAATTTTAAATATCAAGTAGACTTAGAATTAGCTTCTTAGCTCTTAAGGAAATGAATTGGGCTTAATTGTCAGGTCAGATAGACATAGTTTTAGCTGTATAGCTCTTAGATATCAGGTCCAGTAGACTTAGAAATAGCTTTTTAGCTTTTAGACTT
>JAODXP020003843.1:5000-7500 GCA_027497455.2 Sardinella longiceps
ATAAATACACTTACCAATTAGCCTAGAACTCTAGACTTACCCCTAGCGGTAGCAAATTTTAATTTGCACAGCAGGTACGTCTAGAGGCCACTGATAGAAACCCGTTGTATCCTCCCTCTGGCGGCGGATAACCAATCACAGCGCGGTATGTGTACAGGAAATCGTAAGGCGGGCTTTGTACGATGACGACAGCCCTGCTCAAATCAGAGCAGAATCGTCTTTGGCTTTAGTTTTGGACGAATTGCACTTGTCATTTTCTTTGAAAGTGAAACAAGAAAGTGCACTGAAGTTTTTCGTTTTGAAAAAGATGTCTTTGCCGTGTTACCGACGGGCTACGGGAAAAAGTTTGATATACCAGCTGGTACCAGTGGCCGGAACGCTAGCCTATTACGTGGAGAGGCAGTTTGAAAGACAACGCAATCACCCGCCCCTCCATTGCGGTACAGTCTATCAGTGGTCTTCAGACTATACATTCTTATGATATAGTCTGGCTTGTCAGGCTACTTACCAATACTCATACTGGGGATTATCCCTGGTCCTCGATTCCACTGGTGGCATTAAAGATGTATTCCTGCAATACAAATTGTGACATTTGGTGATCAAATCAAGATCAAAACAGAATAATAAGAGTACCTCAAAGCTAGCCTGGCAGGCCATCCTACTGTATATCATTGAAATGTATAGTCTGGCATCGAGGCATAGCCTATGGCCAATCGGAGGAATGAACAAGATCTAAACACCAATTCAAAAGACCAATTATGTTCGGCGAAGCCCGCCCTAAACACAGTGTTGTGATTAGATGTCGCCAAAGGCGTCATCCAATGAAATTCCCTATGGCTTGCTGCTAGACGTACAGGCTGAGCAAATTTATTTGCCGCCGCTAGTACGTCTAGATTTCTAGGCTACCTCAAAGCAACATTTTCATTAGTGTTAATATGGAATGTGAAAATATGATGGCAGCAGTAAATGTCCATCAGTTAGGACATTTGTGTCACCTTGAAAAAAAAGTCTTTGACTGTCCTTCTCTGCAACATCCACTATGGCAAAGGTGTTGTCTTTTCGGCAACAGTGAAGAAGGGATCACAAGGTTCTGGCAATGAAAAAAACATTTTCAAAAGAATGACACTGGGCATTTCTCCTCTAGGCTCTAATAATTCACAACATATACTGACGGAGAACAGCGCAAAGTTGAACTAAATTCTTTTTTCTAATAAAGGCATATGCACAATGATTTTAACCAGAGCTGGAATGGGAGTTAAAATTGAAATTCAATTTCCATATCTAAACCACAAACACACATTGCACATACTATATCATGTCAAAACCTTACCTCAAAACATGGATGCAGTGGGAGTCAGACTTCAGTGTTATTTTTTGTCCATGAAAGCTGACCCTGTTGGTGTAAAGCACAAATAATCCATAATCAGCACAATGACAGAATCATCCATAACAAATGACTTTGGTAAGGTGTTATAACATAGTTTAATGTCCATTTAAAGTTCTGTAGTGCATTGGTGAAGAGGATTTACCTGAAAAAGGGTGTACAGTCTGTTAAGTATGCCCTTTATTTGTGCATGTGCTACTGGACCCTCAGCATCTGTGTTGTGTTGTTCAATAAATGAGACTCCCAGTTGGTGGATGAAGCAAGGTTAGGCCTGTTGCTCCTGCACAATGGGTCACTGGGAATAAAAGCAGTGAGTATCAGAGGTAGTGGAAACTGCTACAACTGCTAAAACTCTTCCTGCTCAATTACTTAAATTGCAGTGTTCAAACTTTACTATTCTACTTTGGGCTACATTACTCACATGGAGTGTTTGTCACGAAGATAAACTAAATAAGTTCCATAAGGAGAAAAATGTATCCAACAAATATAATGTAGGTGTGGATGTGAGTTAATGCACTGAGGGAAATACTTTATATCTCTTCTCTATTTCTTAATTGAATTCTCAAAAGGTGACCATATCCACAAATTTCCTGAGGCCATTACTGGGGATACCAGAGACACTTAGGACTTTGGGATACAGATGTATGACATCCGGTCAATCAGCTACGACAGTGGTTGTCAAACTGGGGTACGAGTACCCCTGGGGGTACTTGGATGGGTTCTAGGGGGTACACAAAACTAATCTGTGAATGGGTTTTCAGTTCTCACCAGCATAAAAATAATAGAGAAAGATCTAAAAACTATCCCCTATACCCCCTTATGCTATTAAATTGCATGTATGTGCTAACATTTTGTTAATTCAGCAATAACTAAGCAAAAACTTCAAGGTGTTTTGGTGCGGGGGGTACTCGGTAGGACCAGAGTGTCTCAGGGGGTAGCCTACGCCACGGAGCTACGAAGTTTCTGACCGCTTCATGCAATGGGAGCCCACAGAAACGTAACAGCGTCGCATCATAGTATTTGTCAAGAAATATAATTATCCTCCTCCTGATTGCATGTCCAAATGCGCTCAGTAAACATCATAATATGTTAATATATGGCTTACAAGAGGCATTG
>JAODXP020003843.1:15000-17500 GCA_027497455.2 Sardinella longiceps
TGCGACTGGCTGAATCAGATGATGTCACTTAAATCCCATAAAACAATGATTCAACGTTGTTCAATCATAGCCTTATTGTATGAGTCTGCTAACTGCAAGTTATGCAAACAAGCATATTCATCACCATAACCTTAATCATATTGGGCTTGATTGATTTCACTGAGTAGACTGTATTTAAGCATGAGTAAAACTGCATTATACCTAATGTAAAGCCATTGACAGGGAGCTAGCGCTCTTTATATATTGAGAAGCTACAAGCGAAGTCGTTCCGCTGCAAGAAGCAAGCCATGAGATGTTCCGTTTGTTATACAATAAATAACTTTTGTGTGGCAATTACTTGGCTGAAAGAAAAAAAAAAAAAATCTGCTAAAGTTTAATGCAAAAATATAAGCCATCTAATAAGCTTTGTAATCCAAAACAGGATTTGATATCTTTAAACATGGAAAAGACGCAGGCTAGCTTACACAAACTGAAAAAATGTGATTGTTCTGAATTCTGATAAACCTAAAGAATGGGAACCAACTTAATGTGCGTTTACAGTAGTGTCCTATATGACAAAGGGGGCTAGGTCAATTTTGTCTAATTCTTCGTGGAGATAGTACTAGTGTAGCCTACATTAGCAAAAACTTGCAACTCCACTTGAATTCATCATTTATCTAATTGGGATAACTTATGATTTTGGAATCCACACGCACGCACATGGAGGGAGAGGGAAAGAGAGAGAGAAGCGTGCACCGGAAGAGAGCTCATTCAGTCCAATGCGTTATAAGGTAACACCTCATAACATAAACATAACATAAATGGCAATAGCCTAAATGATCAAGAATATTGTGATTAGCAGCAGTTTTGCACAGTAATCTTTGCACCGCAAAACAAGGGGCAGGAAAAGCTCTACACCCGTTGAGTCTTTCACTCGCGAGTGATTGGTGATATTTCGAGAAACCTTCCAGGAAGTTGCAGGAAAGGTGCGGTGATTCCTCAAAATTGCATGGCCGCGATGAAGTGGCGGGGATTGGTTGAAGTTGCATTGAAGTTGCAAATCGCAACATCGCGAAATCCTGGAGGGTCTGATACTATTCTATTTTTGTTATAGTTTTTCTTGAATCTTGAATCTTGTTTCCAATGCAACCCCACACACCAGCGCCAAACTCTTCCACCGTCGACTGTGGATTGCAATTGAAGTGTATTTAGTCAGAGCCATTCAGAACATCCATTGTTAGTTGATAACAATATTCCATATTCCATAGGCCACTGTAGGCCTACCATGTTAGTTGCTAGTAGTGCGCTGTGTGTGTGGGGGCAAACAAAACTTTGAAGGTTCTCCGCTATGCTTTTTTAACTGATGTGCACAGGACTTGAGAGTGTTCTTGGCGTAGGGACCAGAAGACGACGATTGGCCAATAGGAAGCAGCGTTTGGAAGAGCTGTCAGTCTGCTTTATCTGGAATTTGTAACTGGTTCCGAGCGGAACGTACAGCGGAACCCAGGATGTTTCTCTTTTGAGATGTCATGTAGAACGTCTCATCAGCATACGCACTCCATCACTGTCAGCACGGGACTAGTGAGAGGAATTTATATGGAGAGAGAGAGAGAGAGAGAGAGGGAAAGAGAAAGAGAGAAAGGGAAGAGGGGGATTGAGAAAGAGAAGGATATATACAGAGAGAGAGATGAAGATGAGGGACAAACAGATAGAGAGATAAAGCGAGAAAGATGGAAAGAAAGAAGCTGAGATGGGAGTTCTCAACAGAGAGAGAAAGACGGAGATGGTGGTTCTCGATAGAGAAAAAGAGAGAGAGAGAGAGAGAGATATGTAGAGAGAGAGGGAGAGAGAGAAAGAGGGAGATGGGGTTCTTGATAGGGACAAAGAGAGAAAGAGAGGGAGAGAGAGAGAGAGAGAAGAGAGGAGAAGAGAAGGGAAGTGCCAGAAAGAAGGTCATGCTCAGACGTCTCCTGACAGGTGGGCCTGTTATCGCTCACATGGAAATGGCAGCCTTGTCCACTACTAGGAGCTGAGATGCTCAACATCCCTCACACCCCTGCAGCGCTCAAGTGTGTGTGTGTGTGTGTGTGTGTGTGTGTGTGTGTGTGTGTGTGTGTCCACTCCTAGGAGCTGAGATGCTCAACATCCCTCACACCCCTGCAGCGCTCAAGTGTGTGTGTGTGTGTGTGTGTGTGTGTGTGTGTGTGTGTGTGTGTGTGTGTGTGTGTGTGTGTGTGTGTGTGTGTGTGTCCACTCCTAGGAGCTGAGATGCTCAACATCCCTCACACCTCTGCAACGCTCAAGTGTGTGTGTGTGTATGTGTGTGTGTGTGTGTGTGTGTGTGTGTGTGTGAACTCCTAGTAGCTGAGATGCCCAACATCCCTCACACCCCTGCAGCGCTCGTGTGTGTGTGTGTGTGTGTGTGTGTGTGTGTGTGTGTGTGTGTGTGTGTGTGTCCACTCCAAGGAGCTGAGATGCTCAACATCCCTCACACCCCTGCAGCGCTCAAGTGTGTTTGTGT
>JAODXP020003843.1:27500-35107 GCA_027497455.2 Sardinella longiceps
AGTGTATTTAGTTGTCTAAAGCAATTTCTTTTTATTTTAAATTTTTAATTTAATTTTTAAATTTTTTAAATTTTTCTAACTAACTTTATTTTATTTCCTCAATAAACATATGATGAGTGGGATACAGATGCGGAAGATCTAAAAGTTTGAGAGCACACTTGCTTTGCTTTATATGGAAAGCATTTTATCAATGAGTAAGTCAAACAGATGCAATAGGCCTATAGTGTTCATAACCGCCAAGAAGGTTATGTTATGTTTTTTGCCAGCCTGTGTATGTCTGTACAAGACAATTCAAAACTGCACAGGTTTGGATGACAGTATTGGAGCAATCAAGAACTGATTCAGTTTAGATGATAGTTGTAACAGATGATGTCTATAAGATCTGTAATCCAGTACACAGACTAGAATTTAAATTATATTCTTAACCCTATTGCCTTGGAAGAAATTCACAGTGCTTTTCTAGTTTAGACATGTAATTCATTCATTGATTTTCAGTTGCTTTGTACTGATAGCAAGACTGTCAGAAAACATGGTGTAAATGTTGTCAAGAAAATGACTAGTTTATTTTGATATACTTCTCTATCATGGTGGCTGAGATACTAGCCTTCTGAACCCAATGGTGGCAGTAATCTCAGGGCCCCGCCCACAACCAACTCTAGTGCCCTTTGAAAAAAAGTCATTACCCATGAGCCCTAGCGCCTGATGAGACTTTCTTTTTTTCATTTCCATTGTTAAATCATGTGCTACAATTTTAATATTTAAGCCAAGGCCTATTACTTAGAAGCTAGAATGTGGGTACAGCGAGAACGAATGTCACAATGCATGTATTTTGAACTTAGTTACCCTGATTAAGTCAAAGGTATCATCATGTATGCTGGTCTTAAAACCTACATTGTCCAAATTGAGTAATGATGTGTAGAAAAGTCATTCTTACTGACAATCATGGCTATAGAATATATCTGAAATTAAGTCATACACTAAAGTTTCATGTGTTTATAAGTCAATTTACTAGACTACTATACTCTGGTCTGAGTTTCGCAAGTAGAACTCCACAGGCACTGGGTAGCCTAATTCTTTAGCTCAAAAGCACAATTTTAGAAACAATTGCAACATGTGTCACTTCTGCTGACAATTGTGGTTATAACATTTAGTTGAATTTGAATAGATATGATCATTAACATTATTAACATTGCTGATAAGTCAATTCACTAGACTAAAGAAGAAAAAAATGGCTAGAAAAAATTACAAAATACTTTGATAAAATATCTAGGTTATCATTTATTAATCATCTATCAATTAAACTATCAATTCACAAATATTTGAAGAGATTGCTGGTCCATGACAATAAATCTGAATTTACTGTCACCTGCCGATTTATGCTCCATTTTAGTGATCAGTCATAAGAAGTTTTAGTTTCTTACAATTATAAGCCATCTCATATTAACTCTCAGGATCACAGACTGCATTTCCTTTGAGCATATTAAAGTTACAGCTATACATTCAATGTATGGTAATGTGGTATTTGAAGTAGTTCTAGCCTATCTTTAGATATTGTGCACAAAAAGCAATTTGTGGTAATCCTCCATGAAGCCACGATGACCAGGAAACCAACAATAATCATGATCAACAATAGCAGGCAAAATGCTCATTAATAATAAAAAGAAGCCTTTAAAAGAAGAAACCTCATTGGCTAAACATACAAGGAATAGGCAGACACCAAACATCCAATGAAAAGCCTAATTGATGAATAAAGGGAGGGGCAGAACCTAGGCCCAGAAGCACATGGCTATGTGGGCAAAGTAGTCCATAGCAACCAAGGGACCAAATAAACAAACACACCTAGCAACGAAGGCAGAAAAACCAATCACCAAGACTGTGAAAGCCATCTTTGATATAGTAATTTATGTGGTTTGGCTAAAGGTACCATTTCAAAATCTTGAGCATTTGCAAAATAAAACATGGGCTTTGTGGTGGTAACTTTGATTTTAAGGTACACTCAACCAGTAATTTGGAAAATATGCTTAAACTATAGATCTTAATTCATTTATATCATCTTTAATGTCTCAAAACTCAAAAGCTGTTATTAATATCAAATATTTACCTACTTGAAGATAATGTACAATAACTTGTGTGAACTACATAGAAATACCAAAGATCTGATGTCATTCGTGTACAAGATACAGTACTGTGAAATAGATAGGAAAAAATGAACATGTAATTTTTTTGCCATTTTCAGCAAAGCATTACTCAGCAAATGTGCTACCGTGAAAGGTGTACTTCACAGTGTAAAGACACATACTACTTTAGAATATGCCCTGAAAGTTTCATAAATGTAGCATGAAAACTCCAAGAGTAACGCTTTGTGGAACATGGATATTTTCTCAGAGCTCCACTTTCTTGACACACGACCCCCTTTTTTAAGACCCCATATCTCAACAACTATACAAGATACAATGGTAATAGTTCACATTATAGGTCCTGGGTATGGTAACATCATTCACATAAAGTTTGAAGCAAATCCAAGATGGTCAGGCGGAATTTTTGTCTGAGATTTGTTGATTTGGCACGGAATGACCCCTTGTGTATATGAGACACACACACACACACACACACACACACACACACACACACACACACACACATCCCCAACCATCAGAGTTTCACTTAATTAATAACTGATCTGATTGCGTTATCAATATTAACCTTGTGTATGTGAGACACACACACACACACACACACACACACACACACACACACACACACACACACACACACACACACACACACACACACATCCCCAACCATCAGAGTTTCACTTGGTTAATAACTGATCTGATTTACATGCGTTATCAATATTAACCTTGTGTATATGAGACCACACACACACACACACACACACACACACACACACACACACACACATCCCCAACCATCAGAATTTCACTTGGCTAATAACTGCTCTAATTTACATGCGTATATCAATATTAACCTTTCAGCGTGGCTGCCAATGAGATTGCTGGCCAGACAAGAACATCAGTTTGTAGAAGCGTCGTTCTTTCGTTCCTTCGTGCATGCATTGGTTCTGATGCATTATGCATGCGCTGCTGAGTGGCTATCCCACATGAATGTGCAGCTGCTGCGCTGATGGACAGCAACTACTCGGCTGCAGCAACATGACAACTTGCTGGGTTGCAGAAAAAAGGAATAAAATATTTTGCAAACACACACACACATACAGCTGCAGAGAAACGGAGCATAATGATTGACACACACACACACACACACACACACACACACACACACACACACACACACACACACACACACACACACATACTGTACGTGCATGCTGACACATATACATACATGCACACACACACACACACACACACACACACACACACACACACACACACACACAGACCACATAATCACAATCAATGTGGGGACATAATATTGCAATACCACAAATACATCACATTATTGATTCATATATGCAATGAATAAATAAACAACTCTATAAAAATAAATATGTATAGTCCATAGTATAGATTTTCACATTTTCCGATGCATGATGTCCACGCTGCTTTCGAAACCCTCAGCATAATTACTCTGACTGCATATATTAGTGCATGGGATTTCGATCGTGTGTGTGTGTGTGTGTGTGTGTGTGTGTGTGTGTGTGTGTGCGTGTGAGTGTGCATTAACTGTGTGTGGACAGCATCCATAACACAACACATCTCAGCTCCACTCCCATTCCCTCAGTGTATTGCAGGCTAACCCTAGCCTGGCGAATGGCAAACTAAAAATCACAAGTGATATTTAGTCTGGAGACCTGACTATGGCATTTCTCGTAGTGAAAGTATTGTTTATTATTGTCCAGAACCGTTTATTTGGCGCTACGAATGTCTATCAATACCAGATACCAGAGCCACCACCTGAAGTAAAATACAATCGATGGCCATTCAAATCCCTTTTTGGTCTGTGATTGGATACCGACAGCAGGCGAGAAAATCGGCCATGGTCACCATGGTGCTTTGCAGAGTGAAATGAAGTAAGGAGCATGGGAACTCCCAGGCTAGGCTAACCCCAGCCCCCAGCTCCAGCTCCCGCTTAAAGACACTAATTTAGCCTGTATTGTTACATGGCTCTTTATAATGCTGTACAATAACTAGCGCTGTCAAAATTAACGTGATTAATCCAAAAAAAAAATAACTCAGATTAATCCTGATGGTATGGTTCCACTTTCATAGCATGTATAGTTAAATTTCAGATAGACAATGGCTCGGCTACAAAGTCAAACTATACAAAGATCATGGCCTAGCTCCTGACTGTCCACCAACATGTTTGGGAAATCCTTGGGGGTAGGGGACAGGTGAATTGCCCCAGTTGAGACAAACAAAGCCAACTATTTAGTATCAGGGCCTTTACAGGGCAAAATAAGGATCCAACATACCCTAGCATCCAAATTTGTACTGGAGGAAATGAGTTGCGATTAAAAGTGATTAATCATGATTAATCATTGCAAAATGTTGTGATTAATCAGATTATTTTTTTTAATCGTTTGACAGCACTAAGAATAACCCATTCACTGCAATGGGACTTTCCAATGTCATCAGTATTCTCAGACAGCCCAAATGGATGCAGCTGAGAGGTCTTTTTACGGTGAGATGCATTTGCAGCACTTTACTGTAACCTTCCCATAATCTGCTGAAGGGCACTGGACTAGTGCTGTAGCGGTCGCTGTTTGAGTGAAGCTTAATATCGGCTGTTGTTGGCCACAGACACGCCAACACAGAACTATCAAAAGCACAACTGTCTCCAGTTTATTCCCAGCTCAGAGAGCGCCAAAACTCCCCAAAACACTGCATCCTAGCCACCCCTCATCCCACAAAGGCGTGCTTACATCCCACATCATTCCCACATAAAGGGACTGGATATGCTGCCCCCAACACTGGCCCAGTAACAAGGCTCTTTAACGTCAACACCCTGCATCCTTGATCATGGGACATACTACAGTATGAAGGTGGTCTTTGGTCTTTTTGGCCCTCAATGGTGCCTTCCAGGAAGCACTTCCCAAGGTACTAGCTCCCTAAATCTAGGGTTAGGGTTACGGAGGTTAAAGGAAAGCTCCGGAGTTTAAGCATAGCCCTGCTGCACGAGCCTTCTAACAACAATATATTTCGCATGGAATGAAAGAATTTCGAACAGCATAGACCTAACACGAACGCAGAAACACATTACATTGAGTCAACGGCACCTCAGATCTTACTTTCGGTTTCGAATAATGAGGTTCTATTGATTCAGTGTAAAGTGCTAGTTCGCTTCTGCGCTCGTGTTCGGTTTATGCTGTACCAAATTATTTTGTTCCACTCGCTAACTGGTGTATTTAGCATGCCCATTCAACAGGGCTAAGCTTGAATTCTCTCCGGAGCTGTCCTTTAAGGTAAGGGTGAGGGGGACGTGCCTTCCAGGCAGAGCTGCCTGTAAGGTGTCATTGAGGGTAAAAACACACCACTGAGCGACAAAGGCCTCCTTGTCCATTATACTGTTAGCCTGACTTAGCCCGACCATACTACTGCTGTTCATCCGTATTCATGGTCTGGAGGTTCTTTAACCTGACGTGATTATGGTGGGGTGGGGTGGGGTGGGGGGGGGGTTCAGTTGTGGTTTGAAACGATTGGACAACTTGTCTAATCAGCTTGGCTTATTGGCCGGTTGTCTCTCTACTGATGTAACCCCGCCCCAGAAGACCGTCCCCAGACCATGGATACGGATGAACATTCGTATTATGGGCGGGCTATGTCAGGCTATTATACTGTGCCAATGGATGGCAATGTTCTCCAGGCAATCAGGCGATATGGTACTGTTATGTCCTTAGACATATTTCTTTGTTGTATTAATGATTGTATTGTCTGTTGGTTAGTGTGTGAGTATTGTATGCTGCCTGTGCTTTCCTCTGTGTGCGTCTCTCAGGGGTTGGAACATCTCAGCGGTTGCCTAAGGACAGTGTGGTTACTGGTTACAGTGTGGATCCATTTTATAATCTACACCAGATTTGCACCAGACCAGGCCCAAATTAGCAAAGAGTTTCAGTGACATCAGAATGCCTGTGTGTGTTTGTGTTTAGTTCAGACTGTTCTGTTCTGTTCTTCTGACTATTCTAAAGTGAATCAGCTTCTACTGGAAACTTCTATCCCTTTCCTCCTCCCCCACCTTCTCTCAGCCAATTATATTCATCTTGTATATACAGTACACTATCTTGTCTTCTCCTCGACCTCTATGCCTGCATTCAGCCAGTTCTATTCATCTCAGCAAATAGGATTCCTGCTTCTGCTTATTGATTGATTGATTGATTCCCCTGCTGTAAAAGTGCACTGCATTGTGGGAGATATGATGATGATACTTTGAGAGCAGTGAAAGCAAAGGTCATGGAATACTGACCACTTCAAATGTTTGCCTACCAAGCCTACCAAGACAAAAATGGTTTGCCTACCAAGAAGCTGGGCTAGCATATATGCCCATTGAGAGGTACCATACCAGACAAGAATAGCTTTGAGGGTCCTTTCGCAAGAGTTCACATTGAGGTTAGTGAAAGTTCCGAGAGGCTGATTGCCTACGAGGAAGGGAACATATGCTCATTGAGAGACAAGGATAGCATTTAGGGGCTTTTCTTTCAATGGAGCACTGACATTAGTTAAGGGTAAGAGAAATTGTTTGCCTATACCCGGAAGCTAGCGAACGTATGCCCATTGAGAGGTAGCCTACCAGACAAGGCAAGCATTGAGTGGCCTCTCTTTGAAAAGTGTACTGAGATTAGTTCAGAGAGATTGATTGTCCTCAAGAAAGCTGACATACATGCCCATTTCTTCTGTATGTATGCCCATTGAGAGAGAGAGGCTAGAGAGGCTAGCATTGAGGGGCTTTTCTTTCAAAAGAGCATTGAGATTAGTTAAAGTTCATCAAATCGATTGCTTACCAGGAAGCTAATATGCCTATTGAAAGGTGTCAGACTTCTACACAAAGTGAAATGACCTAAAGGAGCCTGGTTCACAATGCTTGCATTGAGGGTGTGTGCATTACTGAGACTCGAGCTCTGCTTTATAAAATGAAGGACGAATCACCAGCGGCCTCCTTAGAGACGAGCAGAAGGTGTGTGTGTGTGTGTGTGTGTGTGTGTGTGTGTGTGTGTGTGTGTGTGTGTGTGTTTTGTATGTAACTTGTATGTACCCAACCTTTAAGGGAGGACACTGAAAGAAGGTGTGTGTGTGTGTGTGTGTGTGTGTGTGTGTGTGTGTGTGTGTGTGTGTGTGTGTGTGTGTGTGTGTGTGTGTGTCCTTAAAGACGAGCAGAAGGAGAAATAAAGAGAATGGGTCTCAAGTCTGGAGCTGAAGGTCATTGTTGCTTTGCAAATATACACAGCAAATACACAGAAATGAAAAAGGAATGTGGCACAAAACTAGACTCATAGCAAGAAAGAAATGTTAGAGTGAAGACATGTTAGAGTTGTTAGTCAGGGAGACAGTAGTGGGTGACCTCAAAGAAGTTTGTTTACTCTGAGTTGACCTTGAAACTCATCTTGGGTTTACATTTGGGCCATTCCGTGT
>JAODXP020003844.1:0-34841 GCA_027497455.2 Sardinella longiceps
GTGTAGAATGTATTGTTTGGATATAAGATTTATGCAGATTGAATATCAAATTATCATATTGTTACCTCCGCCAAGGAGGTTAGTTTTCGCCGGCGTGTGTCCGTGTGTGTGTGTCTGTGTACAACATAACTTGAAAAATACTGCACAGAATTGGATGAAATTTTCGGACAATGTGTATATTGGGACAAGTAAGAACTGATTCAATTTTGGTGATGATCAGTGATCCAGAACACGATCTGGAGTTTATATTGTGTCTAAGTTGGCGGAGGTCTGTGCTATAAAAAAAGATCCTGGCAATTGTTGGTCTTACATTTCAAATGAATCTGACTCAGGAACATGATTTTTCTCTATAAAAATAGAGAATAAAACTAAGTCTGCCTAATGCACTTCTCTCCGACTCTCCCTACTGATCTTACAAGAATTATAAGATCAATGTAACTCAGACTTTTAAGTACTTCAACTCCACGGGCATGCACGTTACGGTGCACTCAGCGGTTTCCTCAACTGTAAACAGAAGGTTTCTAACGTAAATTCGAAAGGGAAACGATGAGGGAAACATGCCTGTTCATGCCAGAAGACCTTGCGAATTTTCTTGCGCTGAACATCAATGGTGGTCTTTTTTTGGTAAGTGGTGTTTATTTGTTTGCAAATGTTTGGTATTCAGTTAATGTGTGCATGTTTATCATCTTGTTTGCATTGTCAACGTTAGCTTGGCTGGTCATGTTCGCCATTTTAGCTAACATTGGAAACTTTTACAAGGTTAAGATCAATTTACGGATAGGATTTTCATACGTGCTTGCTTTGCACTACAGAGGTCCGAAAAATTTTCAACAAAGAATGTCTAATGAAATAATACTGTATTTGAACTCAGTTTTTTTCTTTTAAGTTCTGAACTCCCCCCTGCAAATTATGACCGCCGCTAGCGTAGCAGTGATATAATGATTATAAAAGGTCTTTTTTTTTGTTTTGTTTTTTTCCCGTCATCTACTTCCTGAATTTTTGGTCAATGATTCCGGGACACTGTAACCAGTCCCCCCAGGATTTCGCGGGCCTTTTTCGTGATTGTTGCGATCAAAAATGCTTGATTTCGCGGCAGGTTTTCTGAAAAGTTGTGGCAGAAGTTGCGCTGATTTTAGGCATTTTATTGCGAGAAAATTGCGGGGGCCAGGAAAAGTTGCGGAAAGTTGCGGGGTTTTTTGTTTGTTTTTTTAAAGCAGCACATTTTGATGTGTTTGATGATGGTAGGTGGTTATAGCTATGCAGTGAACAATGCCATATTGCAACAATAGGTTTTCTTTTATCTTGAGGTTGTTTACCATCTAGAACTGCAGAATGCACATCATGGATGGCTGATGGCAATTATGGTTTTAGTTATCAACCCTTTATATGACTACATGCCATCCAAGTTAATCTGTAAACCAGAACAAAATATTATATTAAAAATATATAAATAGTGATGAAAGTGCTGCTTTAAAGCAAAGAAGAAGGGAGTGGTTGTTGCTTGTCATCATCTTCTACTTCATCATATTCATCACCATAACCTTAATCATATTGGGCTTGATTGATTGCACTGAGTAGACTGTGACTAAGCATTAGTAAAACTGAGCTAGCACTCTTTATATATTTAGAAGCTACAAGTGAAGTAGTTCCACAGCAAGAAGCAAGGCATGAGCTGTACTGTTTGTCATACAATAAATAACTGTGTGGCAATTACTTGGCTGAAAAAAAAAAAAAAATCAGCTTAATTTAAATGCTAAAATATGAAAGTCATCTACTAAGCTTTGTACTTCATACAAGCCAAAACAGGATTTGATATCTTAAAACATGGAAAAGATGCAGGCTAGCTTACACAAACTGAAAAAAATTGACTGTTCTGAATTCTGATAGACCTAAGAATGGGAACCAACTTGTGCGTTTAGTGTCCTGTGACAAAGGGGGCTCGGTGAAAATCAATTTTGTCGAATTCTTCGTGGAGATAGTTCTACAGTAGCTTTACATTAGCAATAACTTTCAACTCCGTTTGAATTCGTCATTTAGATGTTAGAAGTTGTGATTTTGGAATCCACACGCGCGCACACACATGGAGGGAGAGAGAGAGAGACGCGCGCAACGGAAGAGAGCTCATTCAGTCCAATGCGAAATGTAAGGTAACACTTGCCTCATAACATAAACGTAATGTAAATGACAATAGCCTAAATGATCAAGAATATTGTGATTAGCAGCTGTTCTGAACAGTAATATTTGCACCGCAAAACAAGGAGCAGGAAAAGCTCTGCACCCGTTGATCTTTCACTCTCGAGTGATTGGTGATATTTCGAGAAACCTTCCAGGAAGTTGCGGGAAAGGTGCGGTGATTCCTCAAAATTGCATGGCCGCGATGAAATGGCGGGGATTGGTTGAAGTTGCAAATCGCAACATCGCGAAATCCTGGAGGGCATGTAGCCCCAGTAGACTTTTACGGAAAAATTTCGTTTGGTCCCCGGGGGCCACTCCATCTTTGAGCCCCACTTTGAAAAACTACCTGACCCGTGACATTGAGGATGATGAAATGTTTATGGAATGTTGGTCTCAAATGCCCACATCAACTTGGCTTATAACCAGTCATTTGTGATTTGCACCCTCATGGTAAAAAAATGAAGATGCAATATTATACTGCTTTTAATTGCCCCTATCTTTTGATCAGATGTTATAAACTGCATCAAATTTAATGTGTATGATGATCATGACATCTTGTGGGAATATGTCAAGTTTGTGGAATTTCATCCATGGGGAGCTATATAATAAATTAATTTATATGAACATTTAATGACTGTACAACCATCGACCTTTAGATGGTGCTATTAAGCACAGGGTTATTGGTTTGGGATGATAGGCCTAACTGTCTCACACACACTCATATTTTGTACCGCCATACGGTACATCTAGTTATTCGCCTGATTGCCATCGATTTTCAAAGCTCTGCGAGACTTTGGTCTGACCAAGAGCCTGTACAACAAACGTTTCCCAAAGCGCATGGTTGACCCGCCTCCCTCAAATGCCTCGGTTTGCTAGCGGTCGATGTCAGAAAATGCTGTTCAGACCACACCACACCACTCTTTCCTCATAGTTATGTGGCCACGAAGAGAACTGCTTGCTAACAGGACTGAGAGCTGTTGGAGCTGCTCAAAGTGGATTGGTTCCCAGCCAAGGGGTGGAGTTCCAGACTTTTGTGGAACTCAGAAACGCTGTTTAGATCAGTAGCTGGCCAGATCAGCGACAGCAACGTTGAAAGTGTTATGTCACTGGGAAGGCGTGCCAGGCCAGCTAATTACAGACTTTGCTAAACTCACTTATACATTGTTATATGCACGTCAGCAAATGGGAAGGTCTGAGACACCCCAAACCCCCTCCACCTTTCCCTTAGTTCTCCCACCAGTTGTGTGAGACTTCACCACCACCTGAATAGGATGAGGGTGCTCCATTTCTGCAATTGGATGATAGAAAACTTCAACATGATCTCACAGAAATCTGTGAAATGAACACAATTCTTAAAAATGCAATCTGTGGTGGGAGCACATTATTGTAGAATTTTTTGGGATGGAAACAGAAATCACACCCACTGAAAGTTAATGAGACACAGCTCCTTCCTAATACATCACTGAGCAATGCTGAATATGCAGCTGTCTCTTTTTAGCACAGAATTCTTCAGGCTATTTATGATTTTGTATCAACAGTGGAAACCTGCCACTGATTGTGTTGGGAGAAAACAACTTTTAATTTAGTGAGTGAGTTGTGTCCACCAATAGCCAGACCCTCCAGGATTTCGCGATGTTGCGATTTGCAACTTCAATGCAACTTCAACCAATCCCCGCCACTTCATCGCGGCCATGCAATTTTGAGGAATCACCGCACCTTTCCCGCAACTTCCTGGAAGGTTTCTCGAAATATCACCAATCACTCGCGAGTGAAAGATCAACGGGTGCAGAGCTTTTCCTGCTCCTTGTTTTGCGGTGCAAATAACACTGTGCAAAACAGCTGCTTATCACAATATTCTTGATCATTTAGGCTATTGTCATTTACGTTACGTTTATGTTATGAGGCAAGTGTTACCTTAAATTACGTATTGGACTGAATGAGCTCTCTTCCGTTGCGCGCGTCTCTCTCCCTCTCCCTCCATGTGTGCGCGCGCGTGTGGATTCCAAAATCACAAGTTATCTAAATGACGAATTCAAGCGGAGTTGAAAGTTATTGCTAATGTAGGCTACTGTAGAACTATCTCCACGAAGGATTCGACAAAATAGATTTTCACTGAGCCCCCTTTGTCACAGGACACTAAACGCACATTAAGTTGGTTCCCATTCTTAGGTCTATCAGAATTCAGAACAGTCAATTTTTTTCAGTTTGTGTAAGCTAGCCTGCATCTTTTCCATGTTTTAAGATATCAAATCCTGTTTTGGCTTGTATGAAGTACAAAGCTTATTAGATTGCTTTTATATTTTTCCATTTAAATTAAGCTGATTTTTTTCAGCCAAGTAATTGCCACACAGTTATTTATTGTATGACAAACAGTAGGCCTACAGCTCATGCCTTGCTTCTTGCTGTGGAACTACTTCACTTGTAGCTTCTAAATATATAAAGAGTGCTAGCTCCCTGGCAATGGCTTCACATTAGGTATTCCACAGTTTTACTAATGCTTAGTCTACTCAGTGCAATCAATCAAGCCCAATATGATTAAGATTGTGGTGATGAATATGATGAAGCAGAAGATGATGACAAGCAACAACTACTCCCTCCTTCTTTTCTTTAAAGCAGCACTTTCATCACTATTTCAGATATATTTTTAATATAATATTTTGTTCTGGTTTACAGATGAACTTGGATGGCATGTAGGGCTGGGCGATATGGCAAAAAAAGTTATCACGATTTATTTTCTCAGATTGAACGATCTCGATTTTTAATCACCATCATGAATGATATAACGTAACCCCCCCCCCCCCCAAAAAAAAAGTACAAATAAATAAATTAAAATTTTAAATTAATAAAAAAAAAACACTGATATAGGCTTTTCTACTGATCTTGTCATTACACTGAGGCTACTGCAATTTATTGATCTAATTTATTGCAATTATGGTATCCCAAATTGCATAAACTTTCATAAACTGTCTTTCAAATGAGTATAGCAGAAACATGATACACACATTAATTTCTACCAGACAAGGTGAAATATGGTGTGATGCATACAATGTATGAGCATACTGTAATAACCTGCAAGTTTGTGTGATAATGATGTTTTGTTATCTGTTAAGTTTCCTAGGTTGCTATGTGTCTTTTTTGGGGGAATTAAGGGGTGGAGTTTAGGTGTGCCTGCCTGTGTGTTTGTGTGTGTGTGCGCGCGCGCAGGAGCGAGAGAGAGAGTGTCAGAGGATTGGGAGAGAGACTGTAGCATTGCCGCTGTGTTGGAAGTTCTAAAAGCGGGAGTTGTGGCTAAAACAGCAACTCGTTGTTGTTGTATGTGTCTACAATAAAGAAAGGGAAGTTTACCCTGTTAAACCGTGTCCAGCAGTAGGCTATCACAATACTTTAATTCAGGGTGAAATGCATTTATTGTTTCCATTCGCTCTGCAGGAGGCTTTCATTTTAATGACGAGTTGATTTCATGTTAGATGTTAGATAGTCTTTGCGTCTGCATAAATACTATAGAGGACGGATGTCCAACACTCCTGGAGTTGAAGATGACAAAACGTCGGAAAAAAAACTTTATGTCTCGCATAAGGGTGAATGGGAACCGTAGATAAACGTTGCAACCGCTGTGCCCCACTATTTCTCCCTTCCTTTTACCATCAACAACACTCTACACTTTATTTATTTTTTTTAACGATCGCGCAAGACTTTCACTTGTGGCTGTCCGTTTACCAACATCTAACTATGGAATGCTCCCAGAATTTCCTAAAGACGATAGAAATGCATGTGTCTTCATAAATACCCGAAACGACGGCTAAGTTCTCTCTGGAGAAGTTAGGCTTGCTCAAAGCGTGCAGGGAACTTAGATTGTTAGCAGCAGTCGGCGCGCACCTTTCCAACATGTAACGCACGTGATCGAGAAAATATGCGCACAGCTGATCACCATGATCGAACTAAATTTGATCGCGATCCCTAATCGAGATCGCATAATCGCCCAGCCCTAATGGCATGTAGTCATATAAAGGGTTGATAACTAAAACCATAATTGCCATCAGCCATCCATAATGTGCATTCTGCAATTCTAGATGGTAAACAACCTCAAGATAAAAGAAAACCTATTGTTGCAATATGGCATTGTTCACTGCATAGCTATAACCACCTACCATCATCAAACACATCAAAATGTGCAGCTTTAAAGAACAGACAAACAAAAAAAACCCGCAACTTTCCCTGGCACCCGCAATTTTCTTGCAAAAAAATGCCTAAAATCAGCGCAACTTCTGCCGCAATTTTTCAGAAAACCCACTGCGAAATCAAGCATTTTTGATCGCAACAATCACAAAAAAGGCCCGCGAAATCCTGGGGGGACTGAATAGCTTACTCTTATTGACTCTCAGGCTAGCTTTACATGACAACGATCTGAACACAATCCGCAAAAGTGGCGTTGTGTTCCCACTTTTATTTCGTGTTTAGACGAGCGTCTTTGGGTGGAAATCTGTATGCACACGGTGACACAAAAGTGTGTGAAATTTGATGTAGTGTGCATGCCAGGTGGCTAGGTGATACTGTGAAGCACTGCCATATAACAACACCAAGAGCACGCACATGCGTTGAAACTTCCTTCTCGCCGTAGTAGCGCAAATAGCCGACCGTCAAAAACAAAAACATGGCGAAGAAGCGAGGTAAGACAGACAACTTTGTCTGGACAGACTAGAGGTCGAGCTATTGTTGCAAACAACGTTGGATTACAAATCCACAAAGGCACAAGAGGGAGTGGACTGGGAGTCCTGTCAGTCCAAATATGTGGATATATGGACCGAATTTCTGCATCAGTATTCTGTACCTGGAGGGATGGCGTATCCCCATGAGAAGGAAGGACTTTGTTTTGCTGTACTGCACGTGGTTATGACGTCAACGTGTATGCGAGGATAGCCAGCGTGAGCAGCTCAGAGCACACTTTTGCGTTTTTAACCCTTTTGACGGGAACGTGACGGTGGAGCGCCTTTAAGATTTCCACTCTGGACTTTTTTGAGTTTTTAAGCCCCAAAACTGCCGTCGCCATCTAAAAGAAAGGCATATCTGATAAAATATTTTGTCGGTTTCACCCGGGAGCGTCGTCGTGTAAAGCCAGCCTCAGTGGTCTGTCTTCCCATCACAAAAATCTACAATAGCTCCCACCACAGATTGCAGTTTTAAGAACTGTGTTCATTTCACCTATTTCTGTGAGATCAGGTTGAAAACTTATCTCAAAGTTTGCAATTATAGGTCTATAATGTGTGATGATGGTAAATGGCCTTTTAATGACTTACATTTTGTATATGGATGTGTTGCATGTTTCTTTCACATTTTCATTTCAATACAGGGTATCAAACCTGGTCCAGTCAATGACATGGTCGTCATCTCTGCCAGACCAAGAGAGAGACACAACTACATATGCAAACCCCCCACAACCACCCACCCGTGCACACACACACACACACTTACTTACTTACTTACCTTTCCAGGGATATATGTGTGTGCGCACACGCACAAACTCTCACTTACCGTATTTCCAGGGATGTATTCGCACACACATACTCACTTACCGTATTTCCAGGGATGTATTCCCACACACATACTCACTTACCGTATTTCCAGGGATGTACATGCACACACACACACCCACCTTTAAACAATCAACTCACTAGTACACAATGTGCACACACACTGACTCGCAAAAAAGCACAGGTTTTCATTCAGTTCATACAGCACATTATGCACATGCTTTTGGACTTCATGACACTTTTGTTTGTTTGTTTTTTTTTTCTCTCCACAGAAGCAACTTGTATAAGGGTGTAAGCTGCCCTCTACCGAACATCACAAGCTTACAAATACAAGAGGCATACCACGGGCTCAGTGTGGATGAAGCGCCCATGATCACCACCATGGACATCCCTAGTGATGCACCTCTAGTGGACTCACTTTTTGGTCCGGTGCGGGAAGGAAGTGTGCTGTCCTATCTGCTTCCTGTAAGGACAGCCCCAAACACCTGTCCTCACCAAGACGCCCCTCCCCCCACAGCTACCTCTCTCTCGTCACAAACTGGGGCCCTCTGCTTGTGCATTTGTTTACACTGAACACCAATTCCACCATCTTGCGTCCCTCGAAACATCTATGGAGACAGCACACAGAATTGAAGAAGGCACAAGAGAGCAGAGTTCCTGCATTGAGTGGCACCAGCTGAGGAGGTGCCGCATCACCTCCACAAAATTCAGAGAGGTTTGTCATACCTGAAAACCTTGCGAAAAGACTTCTCCGATCCACTCATCAGACCGCAGACATGCAGCGAGGTCTTGCCCTGGAGCCGGTTGCTGTGGAGGAATACTGCAGAATCAGAGAGGTAAATCATTACCCTTGTGGCTTCTTGATCCACCCAGACGCACCATGGATGGGGACATCACCTGATGGTGTAGTGTACGATCCGGAAGGCCTACCAGAGTTTGGGCTTTTGGAAATTAAATGCCCCAATGTTTCAAGTTACGTTGACTGTCCGTACATCATGATCCGGGAAGGTACTCATTCACTGTGACGTTCACACCCTTACTTCTGGCAAGTCCAGGGACAAATTTGATTTCAGGGTGTGAGTGGTGTGACTTGTGACTGTTGTGTACACCGAAAATGACATGTTCATCCAGCGTATTCGCGAGGACAGTGAAGTCGCCCAAACCATTAAAAGAAAAGTTGACCATTTCTTTTTTTATTTTTATCTAAATGCCTTCTTGTCAAATGAATGACTTGACTACAATAAATGTGATTAAAGATGTACAGGAAAATGTTACTGTATTGTGTTTTTGTCTGTGATGCAATGTTTAGGATTGATAAATAAATTATTTTGAGCATTTTGTTGTTTAGGTGCTTTAAGTTCAGTTCCAAAAGGTACAAGAGGGATTAAAAAGACAGACCAACCAAAAGCAGATCACCACTTGAATTAACCACACAAGTGTTTTAAAAGGATCCCCGGCTAGTTTGGCAAGTTAGCGTTATAAGATTAGTAACGATGTCAATTTTAATTAACGTTACCCAAAACATTAAAAATACGACAGTTTTAAAGAAAATGTTTATTAGAACCTGAAAATCATTTCTTTGGTAGAGTTCTATTACGGTTACGCCTCAATAACTTATGGGTAAATCGTGACATCAAATGGTTGTCCAGCAAAATACCATGGCTTTACAGGACCAGTTTAGGACGTTATTGCAAAGTAAAATACTAATTCTGTGAAGTTTGCCGTTTAAACCCACGCCACCATGAATTAAGGGAACAACGCAGAAGACAGCACACGGTGTTGAAAGATGATAGGAGAGGTGAGGATACGATAGAGGATCAATATTTACGTTGTCCATGTGTAGCTCCAGCTTGACCGAAAGAAGTGCAACCATTTGTCGTCACGTTTTACCCATAAGTCATTGAGGCATAACAACAATGGAACTTTACTAGTGAAATGAATTTCAGCTTCTAATAAACATTTTCTTTGAAACCGTCGTATTTTTGATGTTTTTGAATAACGTCAATTAAAGTTGACGCCAATGCTAGTCTTATAACGCTAACATGCCCAACTAGCCGGGGATCCTTTTAACAATGTAGAAGTCAAAGGCCTAAATAGTAGGCTTACACAAACAAATGTCAAATATTAATACAGAACATAACTAAGATTTGTTTGATAGACGGGTCAATATATGGAAAATAACCCCTAACCCCAAAAAAATTGATACAAAAGGTTTTTCAACTGATTTTGATACCTCTTGGTGCCTTTAATAACATATTAAAAATCTAAGAAAATCTAACTTCAGGAAAGGGTAATTTTCAAGATGGCGGCCAAGATAGCCAAAAGAAGCTAATTCTGACACTTACAAAAACGTTGCTGTCTGATCCAATTGGTACAAAAGTTTTTTTTCAACTGATTTTAATACTTTTGGGTGTCCTTAATAACATACTAAAAATTTAACTATTAATTTTTATTTATTTAACTTTAGGAAAGGGGCAATTTTCAAGATGGCGTCCAAGATAGTCGAAAGAAGCTAATTCTGACTGACTATTGAGGACTTATAAAAATGTTGTTGTCACATCAAATTGATACAGAAGGTTTTCCAACTGATATTGATACCTCTAGGTGTCCTTTGTAACATATTAAAAATCTGAGAAAATCTGACTCCAAGAAAGGGGTCATTTTCAAGATGGAGCCCAAGATTTTCAGAAGAAGCTATTTCTGGCTATATAAAAGAGCTTACAAAAATGTTGTTGTCTTATCAAATTAATTCCATTTTTTTCAACTGATTTTGATACCTTTAGATGTCCTTACTAACATATTAAAAATCTAAGAAAATCTAACTTCAGGAAATGGGTCATTTTCAAAATGGCGTCCAAGATATTGTGAATAAGCTAATTGTGGCTATATCTTGAACACTTCACAAAGACATTATGGTTTCAATAAATTGATACAAAAGGTTTGTCAACTGAATTTGATACATCTAGGTGACCTTAATGATATATTAAAAATCTAAGAAACTTCAGGAAAGGGGCCATTTTCAAGATGGCGTCCAAGATGATCGAAAGAAGCTAATTGTGGCTATATCTTTAATACCATTTAGTTTACAAAGATATTGGTATTTAAACAATTGATAAAAATGTTTTTCAACTGATTTTGATACCCTTAGATGTCCTTACTAACATATAAAAAATCTAAGAAAATCTAAGTTCAGGAAATGGGTAATTCTCACAATGGCGTCCAAGGTAGGCAGAAGAAGCTAATTGTGGCTATATCTTGAACACTATTTACTTTACAAAGATATTGGAGTTTAAATAAATTGATACAAAAGGTTTGTCAACTGAATTTGATACATGACTATAAAGACAACTTATTTACTGTATGCTAGCTGTACTAAATGCACTGTTAATGAACCGCTAACTCAGGGTGCTGCCCATTTCACACCAAGTCCTCACACTTCAGGGTTCTTTGCCCAGGCCTTTACCAGAGGCCCATTTTCATGTTTTGTAAGGAGACAAGCCACAGTGTACAATTGATTTATGTTTCCAAAAGCCCGTAGAGGGATGCACGAATCAAAAATCTTGTGCTCCTTGATCCGACGAATAGTGCGCTCTACATGCACCCTCGCGCGTGCTATAGCCTGGGTCTCCCTCACCTCATATGCAGACATCTGAGGTCTGCCCTTGAGGTAGGCTAGCCTGTAGAGTTTACATGGCACAATGTCCTCAATGAGGAAACCTCTGTCCACCATGACGGCCATTTCAGGTTTCAGGAGACGGAGGATGCCAGATTCCCGGGTAATCTGCTTGTTGCTTACAGACCCAGCAAACAATTGAGAAACAAAGGTAAATGTCCCATGCGGCCCAATCCCAATGGGACTTGTAATGTGAAAATACCTCACTCTGGAGGAGAGGCGAAGATGGGCACTGACAGTTAAGCTCTGTACAGTCAAGGATGACCACGGTGTCAGGATAGTCTTTGAGGTCTGTTGGCAGTCTTCTTCGAATCTTCTCCTGCGGTAACCAGATTACCATGGAACCAAGCACTGTGAATAGGAAGTTGCTCCACTTTGTGATGATCCTACTGACTGTGGACTGATGGATATCATAGCGTTCAGCAAGTTCAAGTTGTGTGGATCCAAGGGCAAAGTAATTCTAAAACAAAAAAAACCTCGTCAATGAGTTGAAGGGAGTGGGTGGTTGCATTTGACTCTGTGAGAGCTCTCTGGGCTTGACGGACACTGACAATGAATGGAAGATACTCCTCAAGCAAGCTCCAAAAACGCATCAGGTGATCATACGATGCAGACCTAAAGAAATACACATGCAGAGTACAACTTCATAACAATTGTTTGTCTTAAAGCATGCAACAGGATATACATAAACAATTGTAATCCAAAACATTTGTGCAAAATACATAGGTTAATGTTGAAGGGGGGCAGCTCAAAAGATGGAGTGGCCCCAGGGGACCAAACAAAATTTTTCCGTAGAAGTCTACTGGGGCTACATGCCTACCAAGTTTCATGTGCCCCGGTGTTACGGTAGCCTGACACGTCAGACTATATCATAAGAATGTATAGTCTTCATAAGAATGTATAGTCTGAAGACCACTGATAGACTGTACCTCAATGGAGGGGCGGGTGATTGCGTTGTCTTTCAAACTGCCTCTCCACGTAATAGGCTAGCGTTCCGGACAGTGGTACCAGCTGGTATATCAAACTTTTCCCGTAGCCCGGGAAAACACGG
This sequence comes from Sardinella longiceps, assembly GCA_027497455.2. Lineage (NCBI taxonomy): Eukaryota > Metazoa > Chordata > Actinopteri > Clupeiformes > Clupeidae > Sardinella > Sardinella longiceps. The sequence continues at coordinate 12,428 of JAODXP020003844.1, forward strand.
CAAAGACATCTTTTTCAGAACGAAAAACTTCAGTGCACTTTCTTGTTTCACTTTCAAAGAAAATGGCAAGTGCAATTCGCCCAAAACTAAAGCCAAAGACGACTCTGCTCTGGTTTGAGCAGGGCTGTCGTCATCGTACAAAGCCCGCCTTACGATTTCCTGTACACATACCGCGCTGTGATTGGTTATCCGGCGCCAGAGGAAGAATACAACGGGTTTCTATCAGTGGCCTCTAGACGTATCCTCCGTGCAAATTCAAATTTGCTACCGCTAGGGGTACGTCTAGAGTTCTAGGCTAGCGTTACGGTGTCCCGGGAATCATTGACCAAAAAAAATGACGGGAGAAAAAAAGAAAACTTTGACAATCATTATATGACCGCTACGCTTGCTACGCTAGCGGCGGTCATAATGATACCAATGGATAGATCTGATTGTTTAATTTAATACCGAATACCTCCATTGTAAGAGCAGATATAAAGCTTCCGACAGAAAAAGAAGCAAAACCCACGATATGCATTGCAGTGCTAGGATAGCTAGCGCAAAAGGATAGATTAATTGAAGTGACCATGACGAATGTTTAACAAACTTATTTTCGGCTATCTTCTGATTAAGAGGGCTGCCTGCACTGACGCGGCTTGGGGATCACGTCACATGCAGCGCTGTCTGCAGTGCACTAGTGCCTGTAAACTGAATGGTCCAATGAAGGTAATTTAAAAACCAGTACATTTCCTCACTTTCTAAAATAATCCCCCAGGACAGGGCGTGAAATACGGACATGTCCCACGAAATATGGACGTATGGTCACCCTATTCAAGACTGCATTCATGCATGAATATCATTCTGCCTCCCAGCAAGCCTGCAATAGGCCTAACGTTAATGATAATAAGGCGTTAACGCTGACAAAAGCCGTGTGCTTCTTTAACATTATTAGTTTCAATGATACGTTGTTGCAGCAGAGATGAACTTTGTAGTAACTTAAACTTGTGATGTGGGAAGCTGCAAGCCTACCCAATAAACTTGCCATGTAGGCCATCCTCCCCTCCAGCCAAATTATAGCCTACATGTAGTCTTTTGATCTACATTTGTAGGCTAAATTACATAGTAAAACAATTAAATAATTTTACAAATGTTATAAAGCACATACTAGTTCAAAATCCTGTACATTTATACATACAATACATTTTTTGAAGAGTTGACTGGCATGCTTTCATAAGGCTCATATTTTAGTACCCTTTCGTTTCAGTCTGTTGCAGACATACTGCAAGTAGCCTAGTAGTAACTGTAAATGTATGAACGGGCTGTAGGGGGAGCCTAAAATCTTCTCTAGTCTCAGTGGAATGCCTTAATCTCACAGAGTTTAGAATTTAGGCCTTAAATTCATAAATCATGGTCAACAGACTTAAACAGATTTTATTGAAGCAAGATAAAATCCATCCAGGCTACACAGAAAACAGGTCTAAGATATATGGCATGTCTGCCATTCACTCTTAGATCGGCTCCAATTTAGATTTTTCCGTTTTAGATCGGCTCCAATGCCTGGCCACCACACAGAGAGGCGTGCCCGCTCACAGCACTTACTGAGGCCTTGGTGGCCTTCATGGATGGAATCCAAGACGTCATCTCTCATCTTGGTAGGAATCACAATTCTTGTTCCATGTAAGAGAAGACCTTTGAACTCGCTCAAGAGCCCCTGCTGGTTGAAGTAGACACGCAAATGAACAGGTAACATTTTGAAATGTTTAGGCCACCCCTGCTGGACATATTTGAGAACTCTTTTCATTTCCTCATCAGTGCTGGTAGCCTGCGCTATTTCCAATAACTTTCGTGGAGAAGCAGGCAGATGTAGTAAAGAGTAAAGACTTCCCTGGCGTATACACTGCCACAGGATTGAAACGCATCATCCTGACTAAGAGTCGCAGACAACGGATGGGAACTTCATCAAGGTTTTTCAGGTTAATCAAGGGAACCAAAGGTTTATGGTCCGTTAGCACCTTGAACGACTCCAGGCCACAGAGATATTGTGACAATTTCTCACACGTCCACACCGAAGCCAAACACTCTTTTTCTATTTGAGCGTAAGCGTTTCTCCGCTCCGGTGAGAGTACGCGAACAGAAAGCCACTGGGAGCATCTTCCCATCATGTTCCTGCTACTACTACTACTACTACTACTACTAGCATCCGCTGTGACGACGGTCAGCTTTATTCACATCGTAATAAGCTAATGCTGGTGCTTTGACCAACATCTCTTTCACTTTTGCAAATGCCGCCTCTTGAGCCCTGTCCCAACGCCATACTGAGTCAGCTCTCAGCAGCTCATTCAGTGGCTGAAGCACAGTAGCACTGTGTGGCAGGTAGCGGCAAAGGTAGTTTATCATGCCCAGTATCCGTTTCAGTTCGGTCTGATTTTGGGGCCTACCTAGGCCTCAAATAGCACGAACCTTGTCGGAGGTCGGGGCTAATGCCCGCGTCGCTTAGCCGATGGCCTACAAAACTCAACTCCTTTCAACCGAAGATGCACTTCTCCTTTTTCAACTTTAGCCCTGAGGCTTCAATGGTCCACAACACCTCCGCAAGCCTGCGGTCGTGCTCCTCGCGCGTGCGGCCATATGCTAGGACATCGTCCATGAAGCAGCAAACTCCCTCTGTGTCCCGAAGCAGCTCCGTCATGAGCTTTTGAAAAATTTCGGGAGCACTTGTGATCTCGGATGGTAATCTGCGGAAGCAGTACATCTTCAAGGGAGTTATAAAGGTGGTCAATTTCCTACCGTCATCGTCTAATGGGATCTGCCAAAATACGCTTGCAGCATCCAAACTGGAGAAGACTGTTGCCCCAGACAGCTTCGAGATAATGTCTTCCAGTGTTGGCAGCACGTACTTCTCACAAATGACAGCCTCATTTAGTCGCTTGAGATCCACACATATCCGGATTTCACCACTTTCTTTGGCAACAGGTACCATTTGTTGCTTATTTCAGACATTACAGTAGCATCTGCACCTGAATCATTTTTAAAACTGATAATTTGCCCATCAAATATGATATCGGCCATCCATGGTGGAACTGGTGCACTTTGACACTGGACTGAACCAAGAAATAACTCTGAACCCGCATCTTCATGAGATGTTACTTCTTGAACCACTTTTGTGTGGAAAACCACTGCAAAATGGCCAATCTTGTTGCCTTCACGACACTCAGCTTTTTTAGCAGGGCAGTATTCTTTAAACCCGTGTGGATTGTTACATCTTGTGCATTTCTTTCTGTCACTATATTCATTGTCTTTGCCTTGTCCTTTTCTCTGGCTATCAGCATTATTTTTCCTTCCTCTGCCGCGAATTTGTTGGGAGAATTTTGGGTCTTAATTAGAATTTTTAATTTTTTTTAATTATCTCTGGTCAATGTCACTTCTCCTTGTAACTGCAACTTTTCTGATAGAGATTTGTCTCTCAATCCGATAACAATTCTGTCACTGATGTATTCATCTTTCAATTCGGCAAAATTACAATGTTCAGCGAGCTCGTAGAGTCCCCTCACGAACGCCTCCACTGTCTCCCCTTCACCCTGACGCCGTTGATGGAATCGTGCACGTTCACATATCACATTTCTCCGGGGAATGAAGTGCTCATCAAACATTCGCATCACGACCTCGTAATTATTTTATCATCATCTTCGTCATACACAAATGACTTAAAGACGTTCTCAGCCTCCTTTCCCATGGAGTACACTAGAGCACTGACCTGCACATCACCATCTTCCAAAGAAAGTTTCGTGGCAATTCTGTAACGTTCAAACCTCTGCCTCCATTCCGGCCATTCACTCGGCCTGTCAAACGGGAAACTTTCCGGTGGGGTGAACTTGAGCATCCTAACTCACGGCAGGTGTTTCACAATAATTTTGACGATATTACTTAGCTAAAAACCGCTTCTGACACCATGTCATAATAATAATAATAATAATAATAATAATAATAATACCGCTTCTGACACCATGTCATAATAATAATAAGAAGAAGAAGAAGAAGAAGAAGAAGAATACATTTTATGTGTAAAGCACTTTATATTAAAAGCAATCTCAAAGCGCTACAGTGTTTCAGAAAAAGAGAAAAAAATGAGAGCAAAATTTAAAAAGTGAATTTAATCAATTAAGAGAAAGTTTTTCTAAAAAGATGGGTTTTCAGGTGTCTTTTAAAAGTATCAACAGACTGGGGTGCCCTAAGGTGGTCAGGGAGGGCGCTCCACAGCCTTGGGGCAACAGAGGAAAAAGCCCAGTCGCCCATGCTCCGAAGCTTAGTCCTTGGGTTTGGAGAGATTTTGTATGTCATAAAGCACGCTGGACAACCATGTTGCTGAACTGATAGTTTACTGAATATTCGTATTTGCGCATGTCACATACATGTTCACACATGAACCAATCAGGTGGCTGATCAAACTAAGATACTATTCATCACAGCCCCCATCACAGTTTTCTTCCCATGATATTGACGTTTAAAACGGGACTTTGACAGACGTCATAAAATATGCCTATGCCTACCCCGTTTGTGGAAAGACAGATACTTGCAAAAACAGTACTGACATCCTCTCAAAAAACACGTTTGTTAAACATATCGTAAAAGTGAAAGTAAAACTCTGAGAGCGCAGACCTGCTCCTGTTACTCACGCAATATTCCAGATGCTGTTCAGCACCAAACGCCACCAAAATGTAATAGTTTGTTCCTTGCCCGCCCCTTAAATTCTATCCAAACCTGTTCTGTAGTTGTCGGGTGATTTTGTACACAGAAAGACAAATATGGAGGTCACGAAGGCAATATGCGGAGGTAGGCCTATGCAGTAATAAGCGGAGGTAACACAAAAATGGAAAATTCACAATGGACTTCATTATCCGACTTGAACAGGTTATTTGATATGCATGATTCTAGACTAAGCCTAGAGTTAAACCATTCACAGCCTACTCAATCATCTCGTTTATCTTTACACACACGGAGAGGGAATCTAAATATTGCACTCATACGCGCTGACATATGAGAAAATGCTTTTTCATTTATTTTAGTTTCATAGCAGTTCTCCACAACATAGCCTAACAGACAATTGTGTCCTTTCTATACCTTATCGCCAATGTTGGTCAACATTTTTGTGTATTTAAGTTTTCTGCCGTTTAACAAGTGTCATTGTTGGAGTCTGTCTTCATGTGTTAGGCGGTTATAAATTCTAGGTCAGAGAGAATCACATAGTCTTGGTTATATTTTTTTCGTTAAAAAAGTCATGCAGACCATCATGACTCAGCTCTATTTATGCTTTTGGGTAAAATAGTAATGTGACAAAGTTTTTTGACAGGTGGTTTTGTTGATTCCAGCCCTGCTCAATGCAAGCATTGCAACTGTGAAAGAACCGTATTTTAGCTTTGGCTATATGACAATAGTCTTTTGTCTGCCTAAGATATTTTTTAGAATATGCATAGCCTATTTTAAGTGCAAAATATGGTGTATTACCTCTACATCAACACAGCTGTACAATGCAGATTCTCTGATTGTGTAGGCTGCAAAAAGCTGCAACAGATCCTCTGACTGTGTAGGCTGCAAGAGGGGATATTAATCTGACACAAGAAAGTTAGTTTAGATTTTTTTTATTTCATTTGATTTATATTTGGCCAACTCAGATTTAAAAATAAAAGAACATGATACAGATCATAGACCGCACCATCTCTTTCAACAAGAAAGTCAGGATTACACAAAAAAGCCCTAAGGCTTATTTCCATTGTGGTCCCACAAAAAAGCAAGAGAGACAGATGGCAACAGATCTTAATCAGTCAAGAATGGTGGTGTGACATTAACCCCCCCATAAAAGAAATAGTAACAATAAATAGGTCAAATAAACTCCATGAATAAGAAGAGTAGGCCTAAGTAAAGTGTGAGGAGTCCAGATGTGTTCTTGGATGTAAATTCAATATTATTCTTATCATTTTATTTTGAGAGGTTTGCAGCCTATGCTTGAAGTACTTAGTAAGCCCATTATACCAAGAACAGCAGGCATAGTCAAAGTGGGGCTGAATTATAGCTCCTGCAAGAGTCACCAAGGCTCTTGTATCAAGAAACTTAGCAATTCTTGCCAAAAAAACGCGTTCTTTGATTAACTTTAGAAATTACTTTTTGAGCTTGATCACCCCCAGATAAACAACTATCCAAGACACAACCAAGATAGCTAACTGACTCCTTAGTGATAACAGTGTCCCCTGCTGACACCTGGAATCCTGAGTGCTTATTAAGTTTCATCCTTGACCCAAACAAGATGGATTCAGTTTTGCCTACATGAAGAGAAAATCTATTGAGTGACAGCCATTTGCTGACATTCAAAAGTTCTGTGCTTAGAGTTGATTCAACAATTATCATCATCATCATCATCATCATCAACCATTCTTTATTCAGGGGAACTTGACTGAGCTCTAGGCTCTTTTACAGCAATGCCCTAATAGGAAATAACAATCATAAAATAAACAAAGTAATAATACAGATTTCACACACAAAAAAACTATCTAACAAACAATAATAATAACAATAATAAAAACTACTTAAAGTAAGAACACTGTACAATAGGTTTACACATCATCCAGTAAGACCCTAAACCTGCCTCCTGCTACAAGATGTTCTAATTTTAAAAGTTCTTGTAGCTTGTTCCACTTTGTGGGGGCATAGAACTTAATAGCTATTTTGCCAATTTCAGACATAACTGTAGGACTTACTAGTGAAAGATATACCTGGGAATTATGTGGATTGCATTTAATTTTTAAAAGCTCTTGGGGGTCAGAGGCCTTTCAGGCAGTGTGAAGCAGTCTGCTACACTTTTACATTTTTAAATATTTCATCTAACTCAAACCATTTATGCAAAAGTGGCATATATTGTTACAATCTATAAGATATATAGAAAAGCAATATGCCAGTAAAGTGACTTAAATGAAAATAGTTTTTTATCAAAATTAACTGTAAACAATACTACACAAAAACCTATTTTCAAAGGTCTTCACACAGTGTAAAAAAACACACTATAAATATACTTAGCCGCAGCTTTTGAGGTTTGAACCTAGTAAGCATAAGTATTGGCTACATAAAAGTAAAAAGAGCTTTCAGAAACGATATGTGGTTGCTGTATAACATTTTATAAAGTAAAACTAAATGTCTGTCAGTGGCTTTTTGAAATGAATACAAATGAGATAGGTGTGACACTGCTGATTGCCCCCACCCCCTGTCACTGCCATGAGGCTGAGGTCTATAGAGTGTGGAAGTGAGGTTCCGGAAGTGTCTTTAGCGTTCGTCGGGGCGAGTGAGAATTTGATTATAACCCACGCTGTCTTAACCACGCATTCTACATTTCTAACTAGCTACGGCAAGACATAATGAGTGCCTGTGCTTACCTAGACACCAAAAGTTCATGAGATCTCAATTTAGTTTCTGAACAAAGGTCCTTTTTCTGCGATGTCCCAATGAAGTACTTCATTACCCATGTTCCCGAGCAATCCCACAATCCCACTGCAACGTATCTGATTGGTGGACCTTTTTGAAGCCCGCGAAAATCAACGTTAGGACGTCGGTGCAGATGATCAGCCCTTGCTATGCTAGTGCTAATGTTGCTATTCGAGAGCTCTGGGGGACCGCAAGACATTGACAGCAACGGACGCCAGCGGTAGGCTTCCCAGACAGCACGCACCATCTTCCCGATAGTACTTCCATCAAACCGGCTGTGTATAATCACGACCTCAGGTAAGTTTGGTTAGTGTAAAATCATCATATGATGTGATATTATATGATACGATTTGTTTTGGTATCGATATAATGCATATAACTAATTACAAGACTGTAAGTTAAGTTTTGGTAAACCGCATCAAAGTTTCAAACGATGTGTTAGCTGCTAACTTGCTAAGTATAGTTAACAAGATGATGCATCACTCAATAGTAAAATATAATTATGATAGCCTGTTGTGGTTCGTTTAGCCTATTTGTGTCTTATTTCCTCTTGTTGCTTTATTTATTTTGTTTAGGCGCTGTGTTAAGAGATTCAGACATTCCCACGACTCGGATGACTGCGTTATGAAAAGTAAGTTTACGATGTGGTTAGCATAGCTCATAGACATAGATATACAGCATGGTAACGTTAGCTTTTATGAGCAGCTACGATTCATGTTTGTTTTCTCATAGTAGAAATGATTATATGACAACCCTTGACGTCTGTTGTGGTTATATTATTTGTGTCTTACTTTGCCCTTTTACTTTATTTGTTTTGTTTAGGTATGGTGTTCAATGTAGGCTTTAATATCACCGATGCTGACGCTGATGCAAGCTGCAGGTCGGACAAGCCTAAACATCGCTTAGCCCAAGGTGCCGAAAATATAGCCCATGACTTGTTTGCCTTGTAATGTCGCATATTTCAAAATAAATTATATTTCTGAACCATCAGTCTCTTCACTTGTGAAACATACAAAGGTTCATGGTGGGCTGCTGCTAAAGAAAAGTAAAGTAGAGACAATATTTTAAACCGGGGCATTGTTCTGTGGTACAGGGGTAGCTTGTGGCTTCTGTCAAGGCTAGCATGAAGGACAAGAAAGTTGTGGTGAGTTGTGCCAGCAAAGCATTTAGCTCATGGCTAAGAGGAAGGAGCCCAAAGATCTTAATTTATTTGACATCACATTCAGAGATTAACGTGCTTGGTTTAACAAAACCAAATGCTCTGACCATAAAGAGGAGTGAGCAGGCAGGGAAATATATTTTTGCTCGCATGCAACACGGCACCTTAATGAAAGCTAGTTTTCCTGGTCCCTAGCTAACAGGCTATCGCTAACTGGCTAACGTACCTTGCTAATGTAACGTTACCAGGCTTGACCTGGAGGAAATTGCTAACGACTACACCTTACCAGCAAGGCTAACGGTAACGTCAAGCGAATGGTACACTTAAATAACGTTGAATAAAGAGTTCTGTATGGTTATTTGGCTTCTGATGCAAAAAATATTTACAAAGAGCAGATATTGACAACGGAGCACGACCGCGTGGCTATCGTTGACCTGAGCAGATACCAATGACCGTTAAAGGAAATCGTCGGCTGGACATGGAGTAAGTAGTGGCTTATGGGTAGTGTATTTTTTGCACTGAGGGGAAATGAAAGGGACACACGTTTGTACCATAGGTTTTTTTTGGTATTTTCGTTTGTTTTTTCACTCGACACGAAAGATCAGTTGCTTATCATGTACCCCGTAGCTGGTTAGACACAGTGGACAATTAGAACCCTATTTGAACCGGGCCTTTCGAAACGCCTATGGCAAAATTAAAGGGGGAGTCACTTCCGGGAACCAGACCTCCGCAGACGGCTCAAATTGACTTTCACACTCTATTGTCCTGTCAATTGCCCTGCCTGAGCAGCAGCCTAGATTCACCAGCTATACCACAAAGAAAGTGTTACTGTGGCAAAGACAACCCAGTTCCAAATCCAAAAATCAGATTCAACTGTAAGATATTCAATAAATTGTTCAATAGAGGCCATGGCCTGTGGGGAAGTGATTCTTTGCTGTGTATACAGAAAACAGTGAAACCTTTGTTGGAGTCTGCAAAAACAAACAACTTGAAAGACCCTCTTCATTGTTTTGTCCTTCATAATATGCTTTATCCTATTATATTATCCTTCAAGCTAATAAATTAATTCAGTTGGAGCTATTGCTATGCATTGGATTGCGTTTTGCATTGCAATTCTACACACAATGTTGACTAAACACAGTTCATTTTACTGTAGTGTACTTTAGTAACCGAAATAGGTCTTCAAAAGTAATGACTACATTCTCCCTACAGCCTAAGCAACTTATTATATGCTTATTACTTACTTATTATACACTGTTATGCTAGCTGCCATATAATAATTTTATAATGGACATCTTGATGGACATCTTCCCCCAGGCAAAGTCAAGTAAACAACCTATCTGGCTTTCCAAACAAAGGCCCATGTGCTCGTAGAATTGGGTGTGGTTACATCCTGTGTCCCCAGACAGTAGCCAATAGTTATCATCTCAGCAACTCGGGGGTGGCTCTGTAAAAGCCTGCTGCTGCCAAAATGACTCTGAAAAAGTTACATTTTGTTTTATGCTTTGTATAAAGCAGAAACAAAATATTTTATCATGCAACCTATATATTTGAAAACTAGAAGATCCAAGGTTTCTAGTGGTATTACTCATGTATCTATTTGACAAAAACTTGCAGAGCTAAAGACTTGAGTTTGGAATAGTCAAAAAACTCCCAGTACTGGGACCACAGACCCCCTAGAGTTAAAAGTGAGGTGAGATAGGGTGGTAAATTTCCCTGTAGTGCCTTATAGATGAAGAGCAGACAGTGTCTTTCTCTCCTGTAATAAAGAGAAGACCACCCCACATTCTGATAAAGCTTGCAGTGGTGAGTTATAAAACTATCACCAGTAATGAATCTTAAGGCGCTGTGGTGAACCTTATCAAGCAATTTCAAAGTGGTGGAGGCTGCATGCATGTACAAAATATCACCATAGTCAAGGACTAACGTTATAGTTGACTGTATAATAGTCATCCTGTTTTCTTTTGAGAAGCAGGATCTAATTCTGTACAAAGCACCCAATGTAACTTTTTTGTAAGTTCAGCCACATGTGTTTTAAAAGAAAGTTTGTCATCAAACCAAATACCAAGGGTTTGTCTTTATGAGAGTACAGCAATGCAGAATCATCAGCAAATAAAAACAGTTCACAGGATCACACACTCTTCAAATCATTTATATATAAAAGAAACAAAAGTGGACCCAAAACGCTCCCTTGAAGAACCCCACATGTAATTGATTGTGATTGGGAGATTGTACCCCCCACATCCACCACTTGTTTCCTATCTTCAAATATGAGGCAAACCATTTAAGTGCTAAACTGTTAAATCCAATAGCCCTCAATTTTTTTAGTAATATAAAATGATCAACTGTGTCAAATGCCTTTTGTAAATCCAACAGGACCATACCACAGAGTTTACCCCCATCAACTTCCTTTCTAATAAAATCAGTTAAGTACAATAGACATGAATCGGTTGAATGGGATTTACGAAATCCCGATTGAAATTCGTATAATAAATTGTGGGATTTCAAGTAATTATCAACCTGTTCAAAAATGATTCTTTCTATTATCTTAGATAATGTGCATAAGATAGAGACAGGTCTATAGTTACTATGGTCCAGTTTATTACCTTTTTTATAAAGTGGAATTGCTCTTCCCATCTTAATGTCTTTAGGGAAATATCCTTGTTCAATTGACATATTAATAATGTGTAATGCATGGGGTAATGCTCTCTGAAGCATCTTTCAAGAATCTCGCCGAGATGTTATCAAGACCTGTGGCTTTAGTACTATCCAATTTATTGAGTTTTTCAAGTACTACTGCCTCTGACACGTTAGGCCTCGTTCAGATTGGCATCCCAAGTCCGATTTTTTGCATATCCAGATTGTATCCAGAATTGATTTCGGGAGTCTGAACAGCAGAAAACCACATGAATTCGGATTTTTCCGAATCTGGTACGCCCTACATACCCATGTGGTGTCAATTGCGATTCATATCGGATATGCTGCGATCTGAACAGCTTTTCCACATGGGACAAGATTTCACCGTGTCACTTGCGTCATTTGTCACGTGACACAAACATCAACACGTGGAATGCAGATGGACAGAAGTGAGAGATCAATGTTAATTCTCCTTTTTAAAAACAGTATCGTTCGCTATAACAACGTGTCAGTACGTGTTATGGATTTGCCGCAAGTTGCATATGACCTGGAGTAGGCCTACCTAGCGTATGGAAAGCAAGGTTTACCTCGCGTGTGGAAAGCAACGTCAGTGAAAGTTTTCAACCACGCATCAGAAAGGCAACTAACAGCTGTGTTGGACTGCATTGATTGATGCACTGAAATAAAGATGAGTAACGCTATTCTTCCATCTCTGATACTTCTGTAAGGCCCTCTAAAAAAATGTAAGTTTAGGCTGAGTCCTTGTATGATAGCCTATATGTTATAATAAGTCAGTTTACCATAATGCTTTGTGGTTTACCATTGTTCACATTTTTGTTATGACACTGTACTTGAACACCAATCAGATATATCTATTCATTGTATTTTTATTTGAATATTACTGTTAGCCAATGATAAGTTGTGAATGTTACATGCCCGCGAAGTCACGAGCTGTATGAACATTCTATCTCCTCACGAGAGTGAAGCTCACGCCAGTCCTGTCTGCGCATGAAGAGAGAGAGGTCATGTTTGTTCTGCTTGTCATCAAGTTCGTTTATACTCTGCGGCATTGGCATATTTTGCTATTGTTTAGATACGTGTACCAGGGACTCCAGCTTCACTCCGCTGAGTGATTTGTAACTGTTTCTCTCTCCTTTGTTTTTTATTTTACTTTACTGTTAAGTGCGCGAGGTTGCACTGCACTGCTAGTCGCTGCTAGCTTAGCCTCTCCCATTGGGACCTGCTGCCTTCTCCGGACCGTCTGCCCTCCGTGTGCTGAGCCCACCGGAGCGCCTCCGCCTCGTCTGTCCCCCCGGGATTCGTCTGCCCTCCGTGTGCTGGGCCCACCGGAGCGCCTCCGTCATTCCCGAGCTGTCGTGAGACAGTCAGCTGCCAAGGAGTCTGGGTGAGCAACTCAGCTAGCTAGCCAGTGACAGCTAGCCCTATAAGGAGCCTCTGCGGCGGGACTGCATCGCCTCTGGTGGATCGTGAGTAACGGACCCACATTTACACTGATACACGCACACGGTACCTGTCCACTAACCACGTCAACGTTTCTAGCAAAACGCGAGTCCCCTGCGTTGTTTACAGGAGGCGTGTCATTTCAAATTTCAGTTGGCTGCTCTTTCCTGCTCCTGTTTGGTTGATTCCAACGGCTCAAACACGACGCTGTACTGGCATTGGCTAATAAGGCTGCGTTTGACGCCTTAATTTGCATAATGTTCAGCCGAGCCCAACTTTTGACGTGACGGATGAACGCGCTGCCTTCCCACAATGCTTTGCGGGACGATTTGACGTGCTCCATTGAAAATGAACTGAAATCGCGACGCCGGTTATACTTGACGTGACCAGTGGATCTCCACGGACACACATCCGTTACCTCGCGTCTCCCCTGGAAAGCCGGGCATTGCAGCGGTTACTGTTCTGCCTGCAGCTCAGAGAGCTGCTACCTTATGTGCACCACCGGGCCCCGACTGCGCGCTTATTATTTTGATACTTTTATGTTTATATTTGTTTTTATCTATTGCATTATACTGTGTACTGTTATTTGCTTAACTAGCTACTAGGGTTGAAATTGTTTCACCCCTCAGTCACTATTGTGTGTAGCAACAGTTTTATATTTTACTGCCGGCCTATTTTGCCATTCCATTTATTCCATATTAATACTATTTCTACTTAATAAATATAATCATTTTGATTGTTTAATTATACATTGGGTGTATTGGCTGCTTTTATTCTTTTGGTTTAGCCTTTTTGATGTGCTGGCATTTAAACACCACAGCTAGTTTTGCATTCACCACACCTACATAGTTGTTTTAATTATTCTGAGGAGATACGCAAGCACTAGCGTTTGAGGTAAGTGTAGTATTTCCCCAGTGGAGGCACCGCGCTATTGAAATTATTGTTTACATTAGAGTCATAATTTTCATCTTGTACATTTATGGTATCAGGAATTCCAGCCAGTTCACCACTCAACCGCTGAGAACCTACAGGATCCTGTTGCGCCAATGTTATCTATTGTGTTTAGTGTAACTCTTCAGTAGCCTTAATGTGCTGGGTTGCTAGAACCCATTAGAAAGAGGTTACATTTCCTTGTTACTTATAGCTGTCTGCTACGGCCCCACTTAACCATCTGAGAGAGAAACAACCAACATTCTACCCTCCCGGTTTTGTTTATTATTTGTGGGCATGATGCGTTAGGGTACCATAGTAACCCAGTGGATATGGTAGGTGATTAGCTGACATGGAGATCCGATATGACAAGCAATGTGAACACGGTCGCTAGAGAGATGAGATGTTGATCAGATATGCAAAAAATCAGATTTGGAGTGCAGTCTGAACATAGCCTTAGAGAGAAATAATTTTGTTGAACGCCAAGTTGGGAATAATAGTCAAAAACATGTTGCTCTTCATAGTGACTTGCTTGCCAAACCAGGAAGCTTTGCCACCAGCTTACTGGCAATTGTTGAGAAGAACACATTAAAGCCAGTGGCGGAGCTAGACTTTGTACTTGGGGTGGCCAGGGGTGGCCAAGGATATTTCAGGGGGTCCAATGAATATGACAAAAAAAGTAGTCTTCCCATCTTTGTGCACATGACAGCATATGGTACTCGCGCGCGCGCACACACACACACACACTTGCTCAAAACCCCTCTCATTTTCACCATTGACAGTATTACTCAGAATTCAGCTCAACCATTATTCCTCTAGTAGTAGAAGAACTAAGATTTATTTCAATTTTAATTTTAAAAGAATTAGTGAAATATTTCCCCTATTTTCACAGCCTGAAGAAAAACATTAAAACTAACAGTTAATTTATATTTTTCAGATTCTCTCTTCTGTAGACAACCTTAAAAATATGTCTTTACTCATGCAACCATATAGATCATATCCCTGAAGTGAATAGCTTAATATAAGCTACAGGAGCATGTCAAGCTATTGATCAGATGAATGTTATAATGCAGGCTATGATCAAGGTTAATCATTCATTTCTTTAATTGTCTGGTGAAGCATTTGGCTAGCAACCAGTAACATTGCAGGTTCTACAAGTTCAGATCGTGTGCCTTCACATATTCTACAGCCTAGAATTATACAAATGCTGTGCAGTTGATCAGAGAAAAGGGTTTTTACGGAAGTAATGCAATATGCAATTGTAACTAATTTAAAAGTTGATTTTCTAACGAACTATTTACCACAGCAATTAGTTAGTAGTATCATTTGAAACCACTTGAAATGCACTTTATGTTGATGTGCATATTGTGCATGTTTGACAAATGCTGTGAGAGCAGTGTAATGGAGAAAAAGTTGATGTTTTGGATGCAGAATAGCACACGGGAATTAACTTGCGTTAAGCATTAATTTACTTGCGTGCTGCTGTCAAGCCACTGGCAAATCACCCCATGTGAAAATTCAGATTATGTAGGCTACTTTTATTTGATAGACTCTACAAAAGATATAGATGTAGATGTTGCCTAGATATGTAATGAATAGTCTCTATAGACTATAGTGCAAAGCAATTCATCGATCAGAAATTTCAGAAGCACGCCATTTTAGCACGCTAGTTTGAGACAACATTGATGCCTTGATTGATTTCAAATAGCTATTTAATGTCACTGATAGCTTGCACCTTATATACTGTACCTTATATTACAGTACGCTGTATCTTGCAAAGGCACAATGTAGCCTATCCATGTAAATGTTGATGGTCACATATCTGCATGACTGAGGGCATCTTCCTGATTGGGAACAGATAGCCTATCTTTTACCTTTAAAGACCTGTTGTTTAAAAATTAGGCCTACATCACAGTGATATTTTCTCAGGCTGACTCAAGTGCTGCATGAGCTCTGACTATTGCTCTCTGGTTCAAAAAAGGCGCTTCTTACAGACGTGCGCTTAACTGAACTGTCAATCATCAGTAGCGAATGAAATTCGGGGAGCGGGTGGGGAAGGGTGGGGGGGCACCTGGGGTGGCCAATCACGTTCCAGGGGAGGCTAGTGCTACCCCTGCCACCCCTCTGGCTCCGCGCCTGATTAAAGCTATTAGCAACTTTCTGATATGATATCCTTATCTGATATGATGTTATTTTCAATGTCTAGGCTAATGTTACACTTAGTTTTCAACTTATTATTATAGCCCAATTGCTTCAAGGACTGCCATAACTTCTTCGAATCATGTTTATATTCCATATTTTTGTCGTTAAAGTAGGCCTAGTTCTGTTTAGCCTTTACCACTAATCTACCCATTTCTAAGCTTTTTGTAAGATGTCCAGCTCTGTTCATCTTTCCATGAATTTATCATATTGTTTATTTCTCTTTCTAATGCTCTCAAGTATATCCTCATTAATCCAAGGTTCAGTCCTGTTTAACCCTTTATAGGTTTGCTCAACCGTTTGGTAGAGCAACTTTTAACTCCTCATATTTTGATAAAAACCAAACCATCCTTAATTAAATCACATGGAATCATCTATACTACTTGGATACTGTATATTAAATACAAAAAAACTCGCTCAGTAGCTCTATTTATTTTAAAGCCATGCCATTTTAGCCTGTATGACTTTGAAATACGGAATTTCATAAATTCAGCCAATATACATATTATCAATTTTTTCCATATTTTCCAAGTATAGGAGTTTTTTCCTGTTTAATATTGTTAAAAACAGTCCATATAACACACATATCAATTTTCATGCAAAAATGCACGTTTTGAGTATTTAATAATTTTGTGAAATTATGCTCTACCAAACGGTTGAGATGTCCCTAAAGGGTCATAATTCAGTGAATGGAAATTAATAGGCTTTTATGTCAAGTATCAAAAAATCATAGAATCTCTTCATAGAACATTTTTTAACTCCATGGTTGGGTACACTAGGTCCTAAAAATGCCCTCCACACCCTTAGATGGTATACTTAAGCATTTCAAGGGAGTGTAGGGTATATTATATATATACGATATTATAATGGTTTTCAATGGGGGCGAGTCTCCTCTCCCCAAAAATCCATATTTTGATAGTTAGACGGGTCAATGTTTGGGTCAACCCCAAAAAAATTGATACAAAAGGTTTTTTTATGGATTCTTATACTATTGGACATGCTAAATGACATACTAAAAATCTAAGAAAATCTGACCCTGGGAAAGTGGTTATTTTCAAGATGGCCGCCATGGCCTTGAATCTCAAGTACTATCCAGCATAAAGGGTTAAATTTGAGTTGAAATAACAGGTTTTTTTCTTAATGATAGAATGATATGTAGTGAACTACACATCAATGACCTCTAAATCTGATTAAACACCAACAACATTTTCCTAAGCTAAATGGAGTTCAAGATATTGCCAGAATTAGCTTCCTGTCACCATATTGGGCGCCATCTTGAAAATGGTCCCTTTCCTGAGGCCAAGTTTTGCTGGATTTTTAATATGTTACTAAGGACTTGTAGAAATACCAAAATCAGAAATGTGTGTCAATTTGATTAAATCCCAACAGCATATTTGTAAACTAAATAGTGTTCAAGATATAGCCAGAATTAGCATCTTCTCCCTATCTTGGACGCCATTTTGAAAATTGATGCATTTAGTTATATTTGTAACATATTAATGACACCTGGAGGTATCAAAATTAGTTGAAAACCCTTTTTTTTATCAATTTGTTTAAACACCAATATCTTTGTAAACTAAGCAGTATTCAGCCATCTTGAAAATTACCCCTTTCCTGAAGTTAGATTTTCTTAAGATTTTTAATATGTTATTAAAGGCACCAAGAGGTATCAAAATCAGTTGAAAAACCTTTTGTATCAATTTTTTGGGGTTAGGAGGTTATTTTCCATATATTGACCTGTCTAAGTAATAAACATACTCATTTGGTTTTTGCATGTTTAGATATTTAAGACCTATATGGCAAATGCTATTTCAAAGTTTTTGGCCCAGCCTGTCCTTGGTTATTGGGCTTGGAAGAATGTACCAATGCATTTCAATGGGATTGCCATTGCTATGGTATTTAATAGGAGCCTATTACAAAAGTAGATAATTTTGCTGAAAAAGCAATAAAGAGCACTTTGAAATATGATTGTATGCAGAAATATGCATATATACAAAGTTTTATAGCTGTATATCTATTTTTTCTATATGTTTCCAGTGTTCCGTAAAATGCACCCCTTACGGTCATCTCAACCGTTTGGTAGAGGTTCACAAAATACAGATGGGGGGGTCGATTGAGAAAAAAATCATTGATTCTTGTTATTGGAGCTTACTAGAGCTGGAAAAGACAAAAAAATAATTTTTTCATAAATATTTTTTGGGGGTGACCTACAAAGGGTTAATGCGTATGGTTTTAAAAGGTGCAAGTTTATCAATAGATTGTAAAAGAATATGCTTAAAAGAATACCATGCCCTGTCTATATCATTACACTGCAGCATAGAAGTCCAGTCTAATTGATTCAAAGTATTTATAAACGCTTCTTTACTATACCCTTTCAAAGCCCTTATTTTTATAGAACTGTGTTCATTAACTGTGGTTTTCTTTACCTTCCTAGTGCAAAAAAAATCATAGAATGATCACTCAGTCCATAGTGAATTACCCCACTATTTACTATTCTTAATTTGTCAGAAACAAGAACAAGATCAATGGTGGTTTCAGAAGATGTACATACACGTGTTGGTTCATTGATTAACTGATTTAGACTGAAGCTACTACAAAAGTTCACTAAAGCTTTTGATTAAGAGAGATCACCTCTCCTAACATCAGTATTGAAATCCCCCAACATAATAACTTCCGATTTTACAAAAACCTGAGATTTAGCACAGACTTCATCCAGCATTTCATAAAATCTCATCTGATCAGGTGGCCGGTAGCAAACCCCCACTAAAATAGGCTTGCTTTTTGGCAATAAAACATTCAACCAGATAGCTTCGATCTGATCGTCGTGCAATTCCTGGATTAAAACCAATGTTCGATCTATATATGCATACCCCTCCACCTCTACCGTTTCTATCCCGCCTAATTAGGCGATCAGCAGGGGCCCCCCAGAGGACGGGGCCCTGGGTTGCTCGCGCCACAGCCCCTCCCAAATGCTGCTGCTACTGAATAGACCTCTTGTTGAAATTTGACAATCACAGTTGGCATGGTGTTTGTGAAGTGCAAGATGCCAATTCTGCCTGTATACTTGTTTTTTTTTTTTTGCCTTATGTTGTGGTGTGATCTGCATGATAACACCATTTCTGTGAGAGGAACAAACATGGTTTCAACTGGCATCAATGTGTATGGTCACTCCTTTGGGAAAATGCATCTACAAATATATATTTTAAATGCAAATACACACAATGCATAACTAACATACAATGCATAATTTTAGCCTGACATAGCCCGACCATAATACTGCTGTTCATCTGTATTCATGGTCTGGAGGTTCTTTAACCTGACGCGATTATAGGGCGGGGGGGAGGGCATTCAGTTCTGGTTTGAAACGATTGGACAGCTCGTCTAATCAGCTTCGCTTATTGGCCGGTAGTCTCTCTACCGATGTAAACCCGCCCCAGAAGACCGTTCCCAGACCATGGATACGGATGTACCGAACATTCGTATTATGGGCGGGCTATGTCAGGCTAGCATAATTTAGAGTACAACAGACAACTTGAAAAAAAAAAAAATAATAATAATAATAATAATTAAACATGGAAA
The DNA here is from genome assembly GCA_027497455.2 of Sardinella longiceps. Lineage (NCBI taxonomy): Eukaryota > Metazoa > Chordata > Actinopteri > Clupeiformes > Clupeidae > Sardinella > Sardinella longiceps. Next base: position 31,839 of record JAODXP020003844.1, read on the forward strand.
TACACATTATTAAAGCAAATCTTTCTTTGATATTGTAAAAAGTATTCCCTAATTTGGTCAACAATAAAACTTAAGTTGGGAAAAATCTTTGTAAAGTCAACAATGGTATATTTGAGTTGGGAAAACTCAAAAATCTCTTGCAACAAGTTGCCTATAGAAATTTTGAGTTGACACACGAGTGTTCTAGTTTTAAATAATAGTTTAACCCAAAGGTTATCCTGCTACTTGTGTTTTTACCGTTATCTCTTTAGCTTTTGGGAATGCGCAGCCTTGGCGGTTCAGATGGCCTTTCACACATATTGTATGTTTCTGTCCATAGAGTTTTCAGTCTATCAGAGACTCTCCTCGCTCTAAAGACATACCCCACATGACCTTCAACCAAAACATCTCTTTTGAGGCTGTGAAGGAATCTGTGTCTGCACTGAAGACTGAACTGCAGAAACAACTGGATGACATCTTTAAAGAAGAAAATGCCAAAAAAACATCTGCAGCAGGTTGGACAAACATCTGGAACTTAACCAATCATCTAATACTATGACCCTGATATCACCTACCTCACTGGATACATTTTTGTGTCTCTCTCACAATAGTGAAACATCAGATCTTCCAGTCTTTAGAATGTGAGTCTATTTACATTACTTTTACTCTCTCTCTCTCTATATGTATCTCTCTCTCTGTGTCTCACTCACTCTCTCACACACACAGACACACACACACACACACACACACACACACACACACACACACACACACACACACACACAGATAGAGAGGGGTCATCTAAGTGGAGCTGAAGAACTTCATGTTCGGAGGTCCATAGAAAATGAAGACATTAAACATGAAGGCAGGTAGAAAATCCCTGACATAAAAAATTGTCCCTTTTTGAAAACATAGCCTCCTCAGTGATACATCACGGAGGTGTTGTAGTCCATGAGCCAGGGGGGGGGGGGGCAAATTGGCACTATATTTTTCTGAAAGCTATGCATCTCTGGAGTATGTTTTGACATGATAGCAAGTTGGATTTGGCAGCTTTGTTATTTTACAGCCCCTTAAGTAGTTTTCCCATTGAAATGAATGGGAAAATCTGTATTTTCAGGTAATTTCCTGCTTTTTGTACGATATCAGATATGATCAGACATGAAATATGCTATATATCACCTTCCTCAACACCTTGTACAAGCCATCATACTGTAGGCCTACATAATAAACCGAGCACAAAAAGTAAGGAAACTTGACTTTAACCCATTATATCTCCCCTTTAGTAATACCAATCTGTAAAGTGATTTACATCATTTTCATCGTGGTTTTCTCACCTTTACAATGAGGTATAGCTTGTAAGCATCAGGCAATCATGGAATGAGCAATGCAGCCAAACATGTGAGTAGTGCCAACCAAAAATGTGCCAAAATGGCCTGTTATGCTATTCTGTTGGTATAACCTTTATTGCTTGGAGCATTGAAGATTGACCACAGAAATGAGACTTCTTGGTCTGTCTCATGGAACTCGGTCCAAAGTTTGTAAATGGTACCAGGACTGACACCAAATGATGCTACCGCTCTATATGCTGGGATACCAGCCTCGGTTTGCCATATTGTACAGGCTATCTCAGGTCATCCTAAAGGAACAAATTTGGCATCTTTCCACCAGTGTTGCTGCTTGGAGAAACCACAAACCCATGTTGCAGAACCCATACTCAGAGCACACCAGTGACTGGCACTGACCTGGCAGCACTTGAAACCCAAAACGAGATGACTGGCAGCAGAACACTAATACTGACCATTTTGGCACATTATTGATTAGCACTACTCACACGTTTGGCTGTGTTGGTCATTCCATGATTGCCCCATGCCTGCATATTATACCTCATTGTAAAGGTAACAAATAAAAGATGAAAATGATTAAAAAAAACATCTTACTGATTGGCATTACTAAAGTGGAGATAACGGGTCAAAGTCAAGTTTCCTTACTTTCTGTGCTCGGTTTCCTTACTTATTGTGCTCGCTTTGGTTGTAGCTAAATCAGTTGTGTGGTTTTTTGGCATTCAGACATTTTGGTGTGCAATTTTAAAGGTAACCCTAACCAACCTATCCAACCTAACCAACCCCCCCCCCCCCCAATTCTATCCATTCTCCTCTCTACATTCCCATCAAGTGATTCTATGCAGTTGTAACATCATCTTCATACAATAGCAGTAGCTGTAAGTGGCCCAGGTCTATGGATGGAACATTTTCACATGTACCATTAAACGAAAACTAATGACCAGTAACAACCAGTCTAATGATAGTCAGAATTTTATATTTTCTGAATGCATAGTCTTTAGATGTGATGTAACAGGAGTTGTGTTTTCTCTTCAGACTGCCTATCAAGGAAGCATATAGGAAGAGATTAAAGCTTAAAAATTCAAAAGGGCAGAATTTGTTTTATCACGATTTGAGCCTTCAAAATTCCTCCACTCAATTAATTTAACTACTGTCCATCAGAATCCGCAAAGAATATACTTAATAAAATAGATTGACTAAACTAGGTGCTAAGCTTGGTTATTCCCTGCTGTATAATTCAAATGTAAGAAAGCCCAACAACAGTCTAAGACTAGGTTAATGCCTAGCCTGGGCGAAAGCGACTGTTGACTATGTCATACAGTCTGGCCGCAATTGAAATAGGTTTCCGTTTGGATATGACGTATTCCCTTGCCTGGCTCTCACGTCTACAACTTTCGCTTTCAGTATTAACAGATCTCTCGCAAGTTCTGATCTATTTTGACAAAGTAGTGGCAATAAATCCTCAAGATCATGGATGCTAATGTCATGTACCAATTTTGTGAATGTAATTCGAAAGTGGGGGAGAGAATAACAAACGCGTCCCTATCCTGTAGGACTACAAGATCTTGAGACATCGCTCTAAACTGTGTGCTGATTGGCTAAACCGTAGAGTAACCGAGAGAAAGGCGGGAAGGGGGTTTATTCCAGACTACTTGCGGAGATAAAATGTTTAGCGGAGTTACGT
>JAODXP020003848.1:0-36122 GCA_027497455.2 Sardinella longiceps
ATATGACAAAAAAAAAAAAAAAAAAACGCTTTTTGGTATACTTAATGGCTGTGTAGAGCCGTAATTTTTCACTGGTATGTAGCTGATAGATTGACCTATCACCTGGGTCTACGCTATTGAAATTTAGCTTCCTGATTATTACAGTAATTAACTTTAACTAAGTTTTTCGTGTGTAAAAGGGCGGAATTATGTGAGGGGCGGAAAAAGGCAAAATTCCGATAACTTTCAAACTACTTCTGGACACAACAGGATAGCCTATGTCAAATCGGAGGAACAAACAAAGATGTCCGCCCTAAACACATAGAGCATTGCGATTAGATGTCGTCAACGGCGTCATCCAATCAAATTCCCTATGGCTTGCTACTAGACGTACAGGCTGAGCAAATTAATTTTTAGGGTTTTTAGGGTACATCTAGATTTCTAGGCAACCTGAACCCTTTTTAAATAGCAATGATGTCAAAAACAATTCTTAGGGTATAACATTTACACAAAGGATTTTTAACACATTTAGTGTCACAGTCTGGTCTGTTCTGTTGGACTTTTGGTTTGTAGCTTCACCCTTTTGTTCTGTTCCTTGCCTTTGTGTTACTTCGTAGTCCTTGTCATGTGTTTTCATGTCACTTCCTGTTTGCTTCCTCCATGGAGAAGGGTCCAGCTGCGGCATGGGCGTATCTGTCATTAAACAAGGCCATTGGGCGTTCCCGGTACAGCAGCATCGACCAATCGCAAGTGACTCTGGATTAGGGTGACCAGACGTCCCCGATTTCCAGGGACAGACCCAATTTTGATGACCTGTCCCTGCCTGCACCTGTCCCCAAAAATGTTGGCCAAGTACGACTCCTCCCGTCCGAGAGGGAAAAACAGAATGGCATCCATTCGCAGCTGGATGCTGGCAGACAGTAAACAGTTTTAACAGTTTTTGTGCATTTTACGCACTTGATGAAACTGTGATTTGCTGGTTTAGCAAACGCAACTTAAGTCAGGCCTTGTATTTAATTTCATTCTCAAACAGTTCAGGTGTCAAAGCTATTTTCAGTATAGGTAGGATCTAATAAGTTGGATTTACTGTATCCTCTGCTCTCTCTCCAAAAGAGAACAGGCGAGAGACAGGAGAGTAGGCTATTTTATTTTTCTTAAAAGGGCAACAGCATAAAAAACAAAATAAAAGCCTATTTGTTATTGTGTTGATATTGTACCAAATATGGTAGGTATATGACTTCTGTCCATAATGGCAGCAGATGATACATTATTGCAATAATCTCTCTTGGGTTATTTCCCATTTTGGAACAGGCATACAGATAGGCTATGTGCAGACAGGTGGGTCCCACATTTAAAATGGTTAAAAGGTCTATATCCTCCCACTTCCTACAACTCAACAGACCCTAGAATGGCATTAGCATACAGAATACACAATGCAATGCATCATCCAGAATGATTAGTGACAGTTTAAAAAGGGGAAAACATAGGCTACTCGGAACATACATAAGTGCCAACACTAATTCACCTTTGGCTAAGCCCCGCCCCCAATTGTTGACATTCCAGACTCCGACATCGCTTACTAAAGTTGCATAGGAATATAATGTCTGTCTGTAAAAACTTGTGACTTTTGTGCAGACCTAACAATATGATTACAATATGCCTGTATAGGCGAAAGCCAGTATGACATCGAGGGATACGTTGCAAAATTAAAATCTGGCTTCGTTGAATGCCAGGAGATGGATATTCACTGATGGCTAATGTTAGATTTAATAGCAATGCTTCGTTTCATTTGGATCAGGATGAAGGATACTATCTTGTAACAAACAGGTGACAAATAAATGATTGAACAGTTAAGTACATCGTAACATTAGTGTCTCTATATTTTAGTCAATGTACAGTAAATAAATTATTTCCCTAACTGTTAAGGGAGAGCATGCTGCTGCTGTTAACCCACGTTAGCCCATTTTAACTTAGGCTACAGTGCTACATGAAGTTCATGAACAACTCCGTTTGCTCTGTTGATCCTTGATCGCTCACACCTCCACTTTCACATGGAAAGCACAAGCCCAAGTCCCTTTTAACTGTTTCTACAACCACCAACACGTTTCTACTGAAGATCATTCATATTTGTCCAGACGAATCTCCCTCTCTCAACACTAAAAGTTAACAGTGATTAGCAAACTATGCTAGCGATATAAGAGTGACGGCTGTGTTTGTTTTCTTTAAGTGACACGAATATTATCTACAACATTGACGTGTATTAAGCCCAATAAGTAGTCGTAATTGTTTATTTCACATTGAATGGACTGTGTGACTTAATCCACAGGCATGTTAGTTCGTCTTGTTATGGTTTAGTTGGAGCCGTCTTCTAGGGAAAGCCAAAAGGTGGGAGCCTGGAGGAATTAATTTAATTAAACTTAACGTAATTTACAAAGATCTGAACGAAAATGACATGGCATTCCTCACATCAGTGTTAAAGCAATACAGTCCATATAATGTGGCCACTGTTCTATATTTACATCTCTATAAATCTGAAGAAATACGGAGAAAATTCAAGGCTCCTAATGCAACTCTATGGGGCTTACGCCAGCGAATGTCGGACCCCTGCCGGACAATGAATCATTTTGAACTCCAATTGGTTTATCTGCGTTCGATGGGCGGGGCTTAGCCAAAGGTGAATTGTAATATATTCATAGTTTGCAGTGACGTCAATCGAACGGGTACCTGGCGGGCAGAGGGCTTCGTTCTGCTATCAGAGAACTGTGTAACGTTAACAGTAACCGGACGTTTGCGCTCCATACCAGTTTATAAAATTATCAACCATCTCGCCCGTCTATTGGCATAGACATGGTAAACAGAAAAATACGACTGTGCCAACAGTAGCTTTGTCGTCTTTTTTGTTAAATCAGCATCCTACCGACTGCATTGGCAGCAGCGCGGTGAAGATAGCAGGACGTATGATATTGGCAGCACCCAATTAACGTTAAACCCTCACGTAATGATTCATGTAACAACAGCCAAAAAGTTGCTCAAACAACGAAACTTCGGAGAAAACATGATGATGTTATCCACTTCCTTAGCCTACTTTATGTAGTAGCCACAGGTAGTTAAATATCCTACTCTTCCCTACCTCACCTTCTGAACTCGAAAAGCTAACGGAGACAGGGGGAGCTAAGCGGTCGTTGCCGTAGTTATTACTATCTGGAAAGGCACCAAAGTCCCACGGCATGTTAGTTGAACGTACATTAAATCACAGATAGGCCTATTACACCAGAGAATGCCGAGGAGAACAGCAATACAAACACCAAATAAATGACAGCTTGCTCATCCCATAGCTTACATCAAGTTTAACCTGGTCCAACCGCTAACGTTAGCTTTCAATTTCAGCCTACCTTTTGACATCAAAATAATCCTCATTTTCGGACTTCTTCATATCTTGTTCATTTCAGGTGGCAAGTGTAATCCAATAGTTGATCCAGTACATAATGCAACAGTTAAGTGAACACAACTAAAACCAGCTAGCTCTGGAAGTTAATTTAAACATTAATCTGGACGCCTTGAGAGAGATGTGCAGCCGACCTAAGCAGCGCTGCTAACTGGCCTTATTTCAGTAAGCTAATATTTTGAATAGGATATTTGATAATGCGATATATATGCTAGGGTTAATTACGGACCATTTTGCTGAAATTAATCATTGCCATATTCACGTAAACCATATTTTATTTTGATTTCAAGTATCAGTGGTAAAAATACTGTATGGAGGGCATGTGGAGGGAATGTTTTTTGCCCGCCAGTCCCATACGTCATAGTAGCTGGAATCTTCAGGTGAAAACTATGGTTTCACCGTTGTCAACAAAAACAATGTTCCAACGTTCCATGGCCCTAACTTTATTTCCGGTGGACTTCCGCAAACAATCAAAATCAACGGAGTTCTTTCTGATCAATGGTTTATCAATGGTCATACATAATGAATAAAAAGTACATTCTATAAGGTACTTGTTTAAATTATGATTAACTGGTGATGTACGGAATATGATTCAAGGAAAAGAGCAGTGGTTTAACTACATTTGCTCAAAATGCAACGTTAATAGCGGTTCATTCAGTGTTTGGTTAATCCTGCACACCGTGACAGTGCTATTCAAAGCTGTGCTGCCTAACGTTACTGAACTGACGGTCGGACTTCTGATAAGACATCAAAACACGGAGAATGACCGCATACTTCAGCTTTTCAGTAAACCAAGCCAACAAGATCCGTTTGTAAGACACGGTAAGGAATTTGTTGTCAACAACACAAGGAGTGAGGATGCTGTGTTAGTGAGTTCAGCAATATCATGCTGCCTGCTACAACCCTTGTTATCGATACATGCGCTATAATAATCCCTCATATCGCCCAAAAAAAACATTCCTGCATAGATTGCTACTTCATGACATTGGCTAATTTCGTTTCATCACCACATTAGCGTTTTTTACCCATCTCTAATTCTAGGCTACTTTTGACAACTTAGCTGACTGATGTTAGCTATAGCCTAAACGTGGCTCGCGGGGGAATGCTCCTTCATGACAGCAGACATTATCCTTCATAACATTCATATAATTATGTTATGCACTGTACCCTTCGACAGGTCAAACACAGCTGATTTAAAACGGATAGAAATCTTACCGTTCTCGTCCTATGAATCCATTCACGCATTAAAACCTTGATTTGTGTAGGCAAGTGCTAGGTCAGCATGTCAACTTGTCAGATGAATGCTAGTCACGTTAACTGTAGCTAAATAATTAAACTAAAACTTTCCGTGGTTGCTTCCTGGACTGAAAACACTTGTTAACATTACATTGTGAAGGCGATTTAAAGCACGCCCTGAAACCTCTGTTTACGTTGAAATGCTTGGCTAGGTTGCAACTGTACTGACCACAGATAGGCTAAATACAGCATGTTTGCGTGCAATGTGTATTCCTGTGCATCAGGGATAATTTTTTTAAGTAACAAAACGAAATGTCAGTGTCGTGGTTTTATTTCAACCTATATTTCAAGCATTCAGACCTGTGCTCATCCTAGTTAAAATGAACTATTTCCATTCACCAATATTTAAATACTTTCAGTAACTCGGTTTTTAATCATTGTTTTATTTTATTTATTTGTAGCCCACAGCACAGCACTCCACCCTGACTTTAGCTTGCCTGAAAACTATTTTTTACTACGTTTGAGGTTGCTATAATTAATGCAGAAGCCCATTGTATTTCAAAATAGAAATATAAAAAATAGTTTTCAGGCAAGCTAACGTCAGAGTGCAGTGCTGCGCTGTGGGGTACAAATAAATAAAATAAAATAATAATTAAAAAACTGAGTTACTGAAAGTATTTAAATATTGGTGAATGGAAATAGTTCATTTTAACCAGGATGAGCACAGGTCTGAATGCTTGAAATATAGATTGAAATAAAAACCACTACACTGGCATTTCGTTTTGTTACTTAAAATAAAAATTATCCCTGATGCACAGGAATACACATTGCACGCAAACATGCTGTATTTAGCCTATCTGTGGTCAGTACCGTTGCAACCTAGCCAAGCATTTCGAGGCTTTGTAAACTGAGGTTTCAGGACGTGCTTTATATCGCCTTCACAACGTAACGTTAACAAGTGTTTTCAGTCCAGGAAGCAACCACGGAAAGTTTTTGTTTAATTATTTAATTAAGCTACTCTGGCTACAGTTAACGTGACTAGCAATTCATCTGACAAGCTGACATGCTGACCTAGCCCTTGCCTACACAAATCAAGGTTTTAATGGTTTTAATCAAGGTTTTTAACGCGTAAGATAGTTTCTATCTGTTTTAAATCAGCTGTGTTTGACCTGACGAAGGGTACAGTGCATAACATAATTATATGAATGTTATGAAGGATAATGTCTGCTGTCATGAAGGAGCATTCCGCCGCTAGCCACGTTTAGGCTATAGCTAACATCAGTCAGCTAAGTTGTCAACAGTAGCCTAGAATTAGAGATGGGTAAAAACGCTAATGTAGTGATGAAACGAAATTAGCCAATGTCATTAAGTAGCGATCTATGCAGGAATGTTTTTTTGGGCGATAGGAGGGATTATTAGCACATGTATCGATAACAAGGAGGTTGTAGCAGGCAGCATGATATTGCTGAACTCACTAACACAGCATCCTCACTGGTTGTTGACTACAAATTCCTTACCATGTCTTACAAACGGATCTTGTTGGCTTGGTTTACTGAAAAAGCTGAAGTATGCGGTCATTCTCCGTGTCTTGATGTCTTATCAGAAGTCCGACCGTCAGTTCAGTAACGTTAAATTACAGCACAGCTTTGAATAGCACTGTCACAGTGTGCAGGATTAACCAAACACTGAATGAACCGCGATTAACGTTGCATTTTGATCAAATGCAGTTAAACCACTGCTCTTTTCCTTGAATCATATTCCGTACATCACCGGTTAATCATAATTTAAACAAGTAGCTTATGGAATGTACTTTTTATTCATTATGTATGACCATTCATAAACCATTGATCAGAAGATCTCCGTTGATTTTGATTGTTTGCGGAAGTCCACCGGAAATAAAGTTAGGGCCATGGAACGTTGGTGCATTGTTTTTGTTGACAACGGTGAAACCGTCTATATACTAAGAGGGGAAAAGAAGGCCTCCTAGGCCATGAATAAACTACAAAAATGGCAAATGTGGTGTCAAAAAAAAAAAAAAAAATTTCACTGAACGCCAAAATGTCCCCATTTTTTTCTCAAAGAAATCAGTCACCTTACTCTGGATATGATGTCATTTTCTTTAACACGTGCTGAGAATCTTTCTCTTCAGGGACAATCGGCACACAAAAGCGACCACAAAAGGTCAAGGTGTTTTTCCCAGACAAAGTGCGGTCGTTGAATGAGAGATATCTGTAAATTGACTCCGTTATTTCGTCTTAATTGTATCAGATTCAGTTATTAAAAGCAACAAGTGTTGTTCGGCAATCTCATGCTACCGTGTTCATATTACCATCTAGCCAGAGGACAACAATGTGTCAAGCTGTTTCTAGTTACAGTAGATGTTAGATTTCACTGTGAAGACTGCCAAGTGACGTTAACGTTACTTTCCTGTGCAGCTGAAATGACAGATAATAAATGAAATGACCACAGTAGGCCTACATTGTTAAAGGGACACCAGGCAGGACTACGGTTCTCTTTCAGTCGAACGCTCAACGCCAACACTTGGAAATGTCACATTTCAGGCAAACTGAAAACTAATTCAAACCAACTCTTCTAAATAATGGGAAGGGGGCTTGCGCACGGTGGAATCTCAGAGCCCTCTCGCGAGATCCTGACGTCACCAGTATAACACCGTTGTGCAACCCCCACCCTGCCTCTTTTGCTTTTCAGCGCTTTACTGTGAACTTGTTTTGCTAATCCCCAACCTGGCTAGTTAGCTAATTCTTGATCCTTTTTATCGACCAACAGCTTTTTTAAAAGCTATTCTTCAGTTTTTCATCCTTTTAGGGATCTACAGGACATACTCCTTTGGCAGACCAGTTCCATTTGGTGCCCAGAGACGCTAGAAAATGTCTGTTTTCCGACGTTGCGTTAGCTGCAAGCGTCCTATGCCTTCGATGGACCCGCACACCTTTTGCGTTGCATGCATGGGTCCCGACCATGCACAGGCGGCTTTGGGAGACCCGTCCGCCTGTCCATCCTGCTCGGCCCTCCCTCCGAGATCGCTGGCCATGCGCGCTGCAGCCTTCGAGGGTCTCGAAGACCAATGTTCCCTCTAATTTTTTTTCAGGACTGAGCAAATTAAAATTTGTCTGAGCGGCATGCTTCCGCAACGTGAGCAGGTTTACACATGCGATCGGGATAATAATGCACATATTATACTTTTAGCAATATTTAATAATAACTTCTCTTCTGTGTCGTAAACAAAAAATTCAATGTGCATCAGTCCATAGCCATGTAGTATAATAACACATAGTGCTGTTGACTGGTAAAGAACAAAAGTAAGATGCAACTACAGTGCTGAACCTGAGCTAACAGAATAGGGCACAATAAATTGACTGCATTTCTGTAAGACACACATTCAGTTAAAGCCACCACATGCAACATTTAGGTAAAATTTCGACGTTTCCTATTCATTACACCTTCATGTAAATTGCCTAGAACTCACTAGACTTGATAAATGACATGTTCCGGAGTAAAACGAGCCCCTTCACGAGATTGTCCGACCCTCCTAGAGGCAGATACCGCCTATGCAAGATCAGGGAGCGCGTCCCGGCTATCGTAAGTTTTGGTTAGCAAGCAAGCTAGGTCACGTGACTTAGCCAGAGTTTACTGTTTCAATTACAACGCAATTTGTGACTTCTCAGCGCATTCAACTGTCGATACATTTTGTTAGCGGCGATCACCATTGACTATGCCATTCTAAATGGAGGATTATTGGCAGAAACGCTTAATAACTGCTTTGTTTGGTTGTTAGCTTACTGGATGACGCCACCGGATCCTGCATAGGATCTCTTTAAGGTCAGATGATGACTTTCTATTTGCCTACAGTATGTTGCATCAGATTGTCAGGTTTTTTGGCCTACAGACAACAATTGGTGACATTGGATTAGTCTACTATGGATGCATTCACACCAGATTTTTCCTTTAAATAGGCTACATTCGTTTATTTCTTATTATTAAAGGGGAGGTTCGGTTTTTAACACATTTAGGCTCTTTTCTAGAGTGTCTAGGGTGCAATAGAACGATTGACACCAAAATTTGGATGATTGGTCCTGTCTCGAGTATACGGCTATTTCAGAACCCCCCTTTCCTGCTTCAGACAGGCTAGCTTTGTGCATGTCTGACAATGTTCCCTAAAACCACCTAAAACATTGTTATTTTCAAATATGCTACTCACCGAGTCATCAGTGCTGTTATATGAGCACGCAAAACAATTCTCGTCGTGAAAAACCATTCCTGTCGTGTTTTATTGAGCATTTTGAAAATCCTGGAACTATTTTCTCCGATATCTCCGATATCTCACAGCCGCCTATAAACTTCCGCTGTACGCTTAGCTGTAGACTTTAGGTGGTTTTAGGGAACATTGTCAGACATGCACAAAGCTAGCCTGTCTGAAGCAGGAAGGGGGGGGTTCTGAAATAGCCGTATACTCGAGACAGGACCAATCAGCCAAATTTTGGTGTCGATCGTTCTATTGCACCCTAGACACTCTAGAAAAGGGGCTAAATGTGTTAAAAACCGAACCAATCCTTTAATAAAAAGTATTAATTAGGGCCCATTTTCTGATTAATTTCCTCTGCTTGCCCTCTTTGAAACCCCCTCTATCTCCCCCAGATAGCCCTTTGCTCCCTTTCTATTTTATCTTTTGAATGTAGCCTATAACTACAACCTGAATAAATAAATGTTTTGGTATTATTAAGGCATGGGTGTTAATGAAAAAGATTCTATGTCCATCATCAATGCATGCAAACTGATTCTGGTAGCCTATATCATTTATCATTGCTTAAAAAAAGCCTTTGGCTTGACTTGGACTGGAGAGGAATTGAATATGCTGTGCAGAAATTTCCATTTGTAGCAGGAACAGATTAGGCTACTTGATAGTAGTCTATTTGAATACAGTTTCTTTTCTCCTGCATTTTGATACACAGTTCATTAGCCTATGGGTGGAGCTCTTTAACTATTGCAACAAGGAAACACCTCTCTGGACGCAGACAGAGCAGTATGAAGCAACGTGCATTGAAGATTAGCTGTCTCCTGAACCGTTTCGCCACAGTGTCAACAAGTGAGGATGCGGATAGTGACGGAAACACCGCGAATGAAATTACCGCGATGTAACCGTTTGGTGCATCAAGTACGCGCGTAATGTGCGCAGAAGTATACCATGGGTGTTGAGGGGACTTGATGATTTTTTGCTTTTCGGTCTCCGCGCTGCCATGCCTTTGCGTGTTTTCCCCGCTGCACACTGGCAGCAGCGCCTCGCCTTGTCTCTCTACAGAGCCAGGCAGGTGTTTTGCCCCGCCAGACGTGTCTCAGAGCGGTCTCATAGTCCAAAAAGTTGAATTGAATGCTCTCCGGGCAATGAGAACGGTCCGTCCTGCTCAGCCTGTTGCGCTCAGCGCTGGCTCGACGGGAGGCTGCCTCTCCCATTGCTCTCATCGCGGTCTCCGCGCTGCCATGCCTTTGCGTGTTTTCCCCGCTGCACGCTGGCAGCAGCGCCTAGCCTTGTCTCTCTACGGAGCCAGGCGGGTGTTCTGCCCCGCCAGACATGTCTCCGAGCGGTCTCATATTCCACTCTCCCGGCCCAAGCCCACTGACAGCGAGCTTCAGCCAGCCCCAGCCTGGCAGCGTCGCTCTTAGAATAGCGCTCCTTCCTCCGCACAGAGGAAGCTGGATTTTGAGGGCCTGGGTGGATTGCACTCAGTCGAAATGGGTAATTTCTACTGTGAGCAGGGGCTATCAGCTCCAACTCGCCCACCTCCCTCCGCGCTTTTCGGGCGTAGTTCCGACCGTGGTCCCCGCCACCCGCGCCATGTTTCTGAGACAGGAGCTGGGGGAGTTTGGGTTTTCAGGTGAACTTCCCCAAGTGTTCTCTGACCCCGACACAGGAAGTGAGATGCTCGGGCTTAATTCTGAACTCACGCACCATGAGAGCCACTCTCTCATGCAGGGGGGAGGGCGATATAGTTTCCTGTCTGGCATTGTTTCGGCTAGGTGGCTCTGTCTCGGTGAGGCAGTGCCTCCGCCTACTGGGCTTGCTGTGCGCTGCCAGCAGCGCCGAACGGTGTGTCGTCGTGCGCCACAGGGCGTCTCCACATCAATGGGCTCGAGCTGCTAGCAGTTTTCTTGGCAATTTCTCTCAGGGCTGCTTAGCTGCAAGGCGCGCAGAACAGGGGGGCGGATCTCCTGTTGATGAGCTGGTGTTCTGAACCCGGCGGTTGTCCATTGGATACGGGCCAGGTACGGCGAGGCCCAAGTGGACCTCTTGCCTCCAAAGAGGATGCTCAGTGTCGCCTGTGGTTCTCAATACACCCAGATGGGCATGGGCATGGATGCTCTTGCTCACCCGTGGCCGTGGGGCCTGCTCTGTGCGTTTCTGCCTCGGTCTCTCCTCCGGTAGGTGCTGCACAGGGTCAGGTCGGGCTCGCACAGAGTGACCCTGGTGGCCCCCCACTGGCCAATGCAGGACTGGTTCTCAGATCTGGTCTCGCTGCTGGAAGGCCAGGGACCTCCTGAGCCAGGCGGACGGCTCGATATGGCTCTCACTCAAACTTCCGGCCCGCTGGCCAAATCCAGCCCAGGCTTGGCCCAGATCCGGCCCACGAGTTGGTGCCAAAATTATAATGCAAACCAGCCCTGATTTCACTGTGAAAACAGAGAGGTGCAAGCATCAGTCCCGAGGGGCGCACCCATTCCTCTCCTTTATGCTACTCGCGGAGTTTTAATCGTACAATTACAAGGGCATCATTGGAATCTGCACAAACTGACCTTTACAAGAGTGCCAGTTGTTTCTGTGACGAATGATTCACGATAATTAGCGTTGAATTTGTATCAAAATTATGATCACCAATACAGTTCTGCGTCCATGTCATACATTGTTCTCTGTGTAATATCTCACGGATTCTTAACTTAATTGTTAACAAAACGCATATAAAAATAAACAGGAGATCCTACAGATTACAATGGTGCATAGCAGTCGTCTTTGTGATTAGCGGTTCCTGAGTAATCCGATCTTGAAATCATATACAATTTCTGCATTGTCTTCAACAGTGTCATCCCAAAATACAGTAGATGAATTATTTTCCAAAGTGAAAGTTGTTTGTAATTCCCTGTTTGTCAGGACTATCTTTTAACTAACTGTTTGTCAGGACAGATTTTACAAAATAATTAATTAAATTATTTAACAAACTATTATTGATTAACAAAATATTGGTAAGTATGTTATATTACCAAATCTGGACAATCTCCTATTTAAAAGTGAAAAGATATTTGTTCTTTTAGGCTATGATGAGACATAGGCCAAACATTGATTATCACATCTTTAGATTTAAAAAAACTAAACAAAACCAAAAAAACAGGCTAATTGCAAAGGAAATGTCCAGGTCACTATTAAATACAGTACATGTAGCCTATAAATCAAAAAATAAATAATAATAAAAAAAATGTGTTGTACCGTAATTACAATCGACCCCTGATGCGGCCCTCCAGTCAGATAATTTTGACCGTAGTGGCCCCCAGCTCATTTGAGTTTGAGACCCCTGGTCTGAGTGCTCCCTCTACGCCAGAGGTACTCAACTGGCGGACCTGGGTCCGGATGCGGACCCAAACGCAATGTCATCCGGACCGAGACAAAAGATGTCTTTAATAAAGATCATTATTATATTATTATTATCATTATTATTATTAGTAGTAGTAGTACCGTAGTAGTAGTAGAAGTAGCAGTATTAATCAATCAATCAATCAATTCATACATTTCAGGCGTATTTGTCCATTTGTCATGTTATTTCTAGTTGTAGCCTCCATATTTTCCCATGATCGCAAAACAAGGTTGTTTATCATCACTATCGCAACTGAGTGAAACAAAAGGTGGATTCAGAAAACCGAGAGTTCAAGTCAGAGTGGACAGACAAATATGTAGCCTATTTGGGCTGCCTGCACTAAACCAATCTGTCTAATCTGCAATGAGACGATTGCCGTCATCAAAAGTGGAAACGTGAAGCGGCACTATGAAACAAAGCATGGGCATTTCGAAAAAAAATATCCCCAAAATAGTGAGGTGAGTACCAGAAAAATAAATCAAATGCAAGAGTCATATCAAGCAGGAGCGGTTTCTGGCATAGGCCATATGGGCGGTCGCCCAGGGCGGCATCGTCGTGGGGGCGGCATCGCGGACCCGAATTTTTTTTTTTTTTTTTTTGCGACGCGAGCGCCGAAAAATACAGCCGCGGGTGAAGCGGTTTTGCTTCATTGTCTTTCGGAAGCTTTATTATGGGTATATTTGCACCTACAATGGAGGTATTTGGTATCAAATTAAAGTAGACAACCAGACGACGACAACGCATGCATTGGTACCACTTGTAATGTACTTGCTTGAAAATAAGGGATTCAATTTCAGTGTAAAGATGACTCACATTTTGACAAGGGAAATATCTTTATCTGGTGTTATAAACTTGGCTTAGTTATCTGCTGGAGTTCCATCCAATAACCAAGAGTTCAAAAAATAAAACTAAACAAAAACAATCACTACACATTATGGTATAATTTGAACAGAAGAGTTGTCTATCACCCATTTGCAGAAAATGAGCACCCCAAATCCCTAAAGGTTTGCCTGCTTTCAGACTTCAGTGCTGAAGTCTCACACACAAGAAAGGGGAGGGGTTTGGGGTTCAGATCTTTTCCTTTGCTGTAGCAGCTAGACATGCAGAGAGAAACTAATAGCTACCATAAGTACCATAAGAGTTTAGCAAAAAAATAGAAAAAATGGAAATTAGCAGCAATACCTTTGGTTTAAGTAAGGGGATTATTTTTATTTTTTTATATTTTTATCCTCTTGTTCAAGGCCATGATAGTATGATGAGGCGTGCTGCATCATTTTTATGTTATTATTATTATATATATAGGGGGCGCAGATAGGGTGTTCGCCCAGGGCACCAAAAAGGGTAGGACCGCCCCTGATATCAAGCGTCGCAAACTGTGATAGGTCAGCAACCCAGCAAGAGCACATGACTGAAGCGCCACTGCAAGCACTAAAAACCATTCACTGATGACTAAGTTGTGAAGGAATGTATGAAAGAAATAGCGATCGCTCTGTTTGAGGGAACCCTGTTTAAAGATGACATTACCCAAAAAATAAGTCTCGGACCCTGGAAACATTGGAAATTTGGCGAGTGGACCTTTTCAGTTTGTAGTTGAGTACCCCTGGCCTACTGCATATGACAGCTTGTATTGAGTTTTAAGCACCTAGGCCTAAACCATGAGGAAAATCATAACTTTGGCTATGATGCATTAAGTCACAGCCTAGCTCGTTTTCTCAAAAAAAATAAAAAATAAAAAAAATAAAGCATTTGCACCGTGTTAAGGCAGAGCTTCTATTATAATAAGCTTATGGTGTATTGTAGTTTACTTTGTTCTGCAAACACGCTACCGGTGAGGTTCAGAATCTCAAAGCTGAATCATGAATGACAATATCAATGACCCTATCAATTTGAATGCAATCACAGTTGATTAGCTGGAATATCTTAATGAGATGGGGTCAGTTCTTAAAACAGGTTAATATGAATTGTCTTATTGTCTTGAAACAAGTAAAAATCACACAGTCTAAATGTTAACACGACTCAGTCCACAATATGTGCTATTTTAAGAAAAAGCTGCTCAGAATTAGTTGTATTATCTAAGTAGGATAAAAATTGTGAATTTTCTTGAAACAAGTCAAATAATCTTAACAATATTCAGTCTTACTAAGAAAATACATTGAAAAACAAGTGTAATAAGACTAAAATGCTGGATTCAAGTTTATTACACTTGTATTTTAATTTTTTGCAGTGTTGCCATCTTGGAAGGACATATGTTTCAATAATGCATCTACACATCAATATATGAATATCAAAGTACAACAATACATAAATACCAAAATTAGTTCTCGTTTCACCTCAGATCTTACTTTCGATTTCAAATAATGAGGATCCATTGATCCAGTGTTAAGCGCTTGTTCGTTTCTGCGTTTGCGTTCTGTCTATGCTGTTCCAAATTATGTAGAGGGGTGTAGAGCAGGAGCAGGTCAGAGAGAGTGGCCTGCAAAGGTGAGAGCCAAAAGTCAGAGTGGCAAGAAGCAGCCCAGAACAATGGGAAGAGATGTGTCTTTATCTTCCCAAGGCCTGTTGTTGACACAAGGTGACTGCCATGTGATCAACCCAACTGACCAGAGAGAGTTGTGAATTCACATTAGTATGCACACAGCAAAATAGTTATTTGATATATCATACATAACATTGTCATAAAACCATTACCACACTGTTGTCCATATTTCATTCAAGTCCAAACATGACAATATTAAATTCAGACAATACAGGTAACCATAGGTAGGCTAACCACGATCCGGGCACAGTCTTTGTTAAGGTGGTTATGTATACACTATAGGGGCTATAGGGACGCCTCCTCTCAGAGGAAGAAGTGTAAAAAGCCTGTCTTGGTGAAGAGCTGAGGTGACATTTGTGTCTCTGGAGAAGGGATTAAGTTCCAGAGGGACACCCACCTTCCATTGGGCCTCAAAGATGATTTTGAAGAAGTGAAGGTCACCAGAATTTAGTTACTACTCAGTCTGAACAAAAAACAATCAAAACAGTCACTTTTGGCTGGAACACAACAGAAGGCTAAATCACACACACACACCACACACACACACACACACACACACACACACACACACACACACAGTAGGCTAAATGTGTTATGAGATTGACAAATGATAGTCTGTGATCGACAGCAGGTGGCAGCGTAACCCTTGTTAATTAGATTCAAACAAAAGAACAAGGGATATTTCAGTGGAAATCTAATTTTTATTTTGTGTTACCATGCATACTAGTTGAGCTATACATAATCATAAAAACTGTCAAAGTAGCATTTGAGGTTGGAAATAATTCTTCTGTGCTAAATAGTTCAGTTAGACTTCTTGTGGTATGATTTTATCCATGTGTTGCTTTTTTAGATTAGATTTGAAATTCTCAATTACAAATTTAACCTCCACATTGAGTATACTTGCGCACATTAGAAACAGAATTTGTAATTACTTACAGCCTCTTGTGCATTATCACGGGACTGAACTGTTGTATTGATGAGTATTTTGTTCATCAATGCACTGGAACTTTTGATTCTTTTGATATTTACTTGCAAAAACTATGCAAGTTGTCGCTTTGAAATATTCCAAAGGATAGAGAAATTACTTATATGCCTGACACAGTCACATTTTAAACATTGATAACATTGACACATTGCCTACTCTGAAATTAAACTTTTGAACCAACTTGCTCTCAGATGCTTTCTAATTTTAATCACTAATAATAATGATTTATCACTAAAATTATCCTTATATTTATATTATAGCCCACTTTCACTTTTATGTATTGTTTTATTTATCTTATTTTATTCCTTTGCTCTTACTTTCTATCACTGTACTTTGATTCTATTTTTGTAATGCAAATTGCCTTGCTTTGCCTAACCAACCTACACCATATTGATTTGTTTTGTCATGTCATTCAACATGTCATTCTTCTCCTATAATTATCCATTGAAGAAAATATACAGTATAAAAAGGTATATATTTAATTTCTTTACTCTCCTACTGTTTAGGAGGAAAGAAATCAGACACTCACAAAGGTTAATGTGGAAGGGTTAGGATAATATTAGGTGATTAGAAAAACATGATGATGTAATATTTCTCTGAGATCAACACCTATGAATAATACAGCCAAGAGTAGGCTACTTTGCATACAAACATCAGCGATACTTTTATACAATATTGTGAAAGCGTCATACACAAATATGCAGGTCTTGTACTTTTCTGATAACACACCCCTAACCAATGAGAGAGTGTTCAGAGAGGGAGACTGAAAACAGATCTGGCTTCAGTGAGCAGCTAAACGCAGGTGGAGGCACAAATTCTGATAACTGGTTAGGAAAAAAAGCTCCTGAGAGGCCTATTGAAGCAGAAGTGAAACCCTCTCACTGAGCACCATCTGGCCCAGAGCGACTGAGAAATGTGTCTGAGTCTCCACACACCTGGACAGAACCACTGGCTCCTCTTTACATGCCTGACCACAATTTGCATCTGACAAGCAGGGCAGTTATGCAACCGCCTTCATGTGGCTTCCTTCCCCAGTGGTTGTACCCACTGAAGCCTGGGTATGACAGCATCGTCAGCCCTTTACAGTAAAGTCACCATATTGTTTTTGGTTATTGTTATTATAATTAGTAGTAGTAATAGTAGTAGTAGTAGCAGAAGAACTAAGTAAGAAAAGCACATCTTAGACTGGCCAAAGCAAACATATTAAATAAATAGGTCTAATGTGTATGCAAACATAAACCAGTTAAAAAAAATACACTACATTAATTAAGATAAATTTTGAATCATTTTAAGAAATAAAAAGGGGGCAGCAACTGCAAAGGCTGACTACTTATTGCCTGAGCCAAGTTGAGGAGATTGGGAGGCGGTGTTTTGGCAACCTGGAAGATGAATGAGGGTGTATGATGTCAGAGATGTAGTTGGTACCAAATCACAAGGACTTTTAAAATCCAAAGGCTTTGAGTTTAGTGACAGTGCTTAACTGCCTAAAGTGTTGTGTTGTTTTCACAAAACAGACACTAAACAATCACCTTTTAACCATGACCAGGCAGGGTAGCATTCCATTTTCTATCAGAGAACAAGGCACATACTCTATTCATCTATTCTATATTCCCTGAATGGCAACCTACTCTTGAACAGGAAAAAATAAAATGAAAAAAATCACTGACACAGAGATGCAGAAATGAAATGTTTAATCTTCATCTGTACAATATGAGAGGTCTTTGATGATTTAATTTTCATGTAAAACCATTTAACACTTTATTGCTTCATGTTTAATTACAAAAAAACACTAAAAGACAGTAACAAATAACAAACAGTAAAAAGTAAATGGAAATAGTAGCGAAAAGACACATCTTCAACAAGAAACATTCAATCATTTCAATAGAGATGTGTTAAAGCAAGATATAATCTATCTTCATCATCTTTGCAAGTCAGTTAGTAAGCTCTCTGATCCTTTTGGTCCAGCACTTCACTTCATTTTACCTGAAAGAGGAAGGCAGAAATGTGAATATCACACAACGATTCATCCAGTGTTTGCTACATCTCATCTCACAACACATCTTACACAGCAGAGGGCAGTGTTGTGCAAGTACACATTTCTCATGAATGAGTTGAATGAGGTTCTGGTTTACTGGGGAAAACACACACACACACACACACGCACACACACACACACACACACACACACACACACACTTTAAATTCAGTAATTTACTATTTAAATTCAGTAGTTTACTATTTCAGTAGTGAATTAGTTCAAGTGAAGAGAAAAGGGAAATTAACATTTCTGTGCTTCTGTGTTATCAAATTAATCATCTTCATAATAAGCTCATCTTGTTGTGGATACAACATATGTGCAACATGTATACCTGTTTTATTAATCAGCAGAGGTTATAAATGTTAACGGAGGTACCTGGCTGCACAGTAATTCACAAAATTCTGAGCCAGCTCAAGATCAACTTCACAGAAAATAAGTTGATCAATGAGCTAGTTTTTTTTCTTTTTCTTTTTTTTTAACTAGTTTGTCCAACGGTACACAAATAGACAAGGCTTCAAGGCCTTTTGCCAACTCAGACAAAGAAGCCTTGACTCAAGACTCTTAAATCTATGACAAAATATTGTGAGTCTCCAGTGAATCTTTGGAAAATGCCACTGAAACGCTAATAAATACTTCAGGCCTCTTTACAGTTCTTGCTCACAAAGTGCTCTTTGCATTATCTAATATCCATGGTTGAATAAATAGATTGGCACCACATATTGTCCCATTTATGCATTCAGGTACAACATGTGGCCCGTTTGTGACTGCTGCATATAAACTCTGCTTTGCTGTTGTCTCTCCTGTCATTACCCGGCAAGTCTTTATCATATCTCTTCAAACGTTAATTTCATCTTCCATTGTCAAACGCATCACAATATGAAATTTGACCAAGCAGTAGTATAAAATAATAATAATAATAATAATAATAATAACAATAATAATAATAACTATTATACGTGACCCGCTCCTCACCTTAATCAGAGTGACACCGCAGCTGTAGAGGAGACAGAAGAGGAAGAGGAAGAGGAATGACCAGGCCATGTTCATCATTTCTGACACAGTGTCCTCAGGAACAGCGTCAGCCAGGTTGTTATCAATGAACAGAATTTCATCCTTTGGCTCTGAGATGAAAAGATGAAATGAAATTAGAAAGTAATAAATATATATAATGTGTTGTAATTGTTATTCCTAATTGTGTGTGTGTGTGGGTGTATACTGTGTTGTAATTGTTATTCCTAATTGTGTGTGTGTGTGTGTGTGTGTGTGTTTGGCTTAGCTTGTCTTGTCATATATGTAGAGGAAATATAAAAATAGACGTTTTGATTTAAGACATTTTGCCTTTTTTGATTTAAGACATTTTTTTAAGACATTTTAAGTCATTTAATAAGCTCAGGGTGTGAGTGTGTAAAAATCACAACAGAGGTTTAACACCTGGCTTAGAGGTGTTGGCAGACAACTGGCCGGTGACATGATTCACGTTGCAGGTGAACCTCACTCGGCTGTCCCAGTCACCTGGCGACAGTTTGAGATGGCTGTGGATGCTAAACTTCCCATCCGGTCCTTTGGATGGCTGTCCGGTTCGTGGATGTTCTGCATCCTCCACCACGATGCCGTTCTTTAGCCAGGTGATGGCGATGGACTTGGGGCTGTAACCAAAGACCAGGCACACCAGTTTGCCCTCCTCTTGGGCCCGCAGCAAGCTGATGGTAGGCTTAGTGTGCACCGCTGAGGCTGAGATGCAGAACGAGGTAGAGACACAACCGAGGGGAAGAGAGAGGGGAAAGGGAAACAGGAATCAACCATCTATAGAAAGATATGTAAAAACTGAGCAAGAGGCCTTGAGACGAAGAATCGTACAAATTTGAATAAAAATATTGTAACGCATATAAAATGGTAGTAAACCAGTCTGAAACCAGAATTGTTTAATTAGATATTATAAAGGCACTTTTCAATAATAGGCGTAACTAGTAATACTAGTAATACTTTTATTCAAAATTTGGAAACATGGACTTGTATGATTCTGTGTCACAAGGCTTCATTTGATTGGTTTTCGATGCCATTTGAACACAACATGCATTCAGTATTATAGCCATTAATAGTTAGGAGTTTGAATTTGATTTTATTTTTATTTCATTTAGCATTTTTTTTCAAGCTGTGATTCCGAGAACCAACTTATCAAATTGGTATGGCCTAAACAACCTGAAATATGTACATTGCAATGCACATGACCGTATAAGCATCAATAAGGCAATCAATCATGCGATTCGTTTTATCCTGATGCACACTGAAATGAGCTCATACTGTCACCAGTAACAATTAGAGTCAGACCTACCAAACACATTCTCCACTGTGTCAGAGGTGGGTTTTGAGGAGGACGCATGCTTGACCACACACGAAACAGAGGCATTATATTGGTTCTGCTGTGACATCGACAAAGGCAGGCTGCTGTGCATGGAGTATGTCCCGACCGCTGTGACCTTGCTCACAGGGCTGTTGGTGTACCACGAGGCGTCCAGTCGCGTGCCATTGAGCTCCCAATGGACGATCACATCGGCCGGCGAGAAACCGGTGACTTCGCAGAACAGCCTGATGCTGTCGACGTCACCATCAGAGAGCCTTAGAATCTTCACCGTCGGCTGTCGCATGTCTGAGGAGGATGTTCAATAATCATAGCTGTTATGACAGTGTTTGAAACTGTGTGCACATTTACAGTTTGCATGTATTGAAATGTGGATGGTATTTATTTTCTATCCAATATTGAGTCCTTAAAAGTACACAGTACTGTTCTTCATGTAGGAAGTGTCTGTGTGTGTGTGTGTGTGTGTGTGTGTGTGTGTGTGTGTGTGTGTGTGCGTGTGTGTGTGTGTGTGCGTGTGTGTCTGTGTGTTTCATCATAACTATCTAAACTCTACTCTAAACATACATATATAAATATGCAGTCTAATAGGCCTATATATACACTAGCATGGATAATGTGACTCGTTAGACAGTGACTTGCCTGTTGTTTTTGAGATGTGTCTCACCAGTTCATTGGAGTCACACTCTCTCTTGACCCCACAAGAGATGTTAGTGTGGCTATTCCATGCACTGGCCTCCAGGCTTAAAACACTGAGCACAGTTTGAGTCCCATTGTTATTGTTTTCAAGCCCATGCTGTGTCTCTGACATGATGTTCCCACCCACTCTCCAGACAATGGACAGGTCTGAGATGTTGAAACCAACCACTAGGCAAGTTAGTGGCACGGTGTCGCTGTCGGCTTTGCTGTTGAGAGGGGGTCCCGTGAGGTACATATCCGCAAACATTGTGTGTGGAATCACTGAGAGTGTAAAAGACAAGAAAGCAAATAGGTTTGCAAATTATGTATAACACACATATCTGTATTTCCATGTATATAATAAACTATATATATATATACATGGAAAGACATACAGACAAGTCACACACACAATTCTATATTATTCTATTCTATACAGTCTTAACACTGTATAGTGTACAGTCTTAACAAAACATAACCTCCGCCAAGGAGGTTATGTTTTGCTTGGCGTGTGTGTCTGTGTGTCTGTGTGTCTGTCTGTCTGTCTGTCTGTGTACAACATAACTCGAAAAGTCCTGCATGGATTTGGAAGAAATTTTCGGACAACGTGTGTACTGGGACGAGGAAGAACTGATTCGATTTTGGTGGCGATCGGTGACCCAGAACACCATCTGTGACCACATTGTCTTGGCGGAGGTCTGCGCTCTGTGAGCGCTTTTCTAGTTCATAATAATTTTATAATAAATACATTTATTTATTCTCAATCAAAAACACAAGAACTTTGCTCTCTCATAATTTCTTCTTATGAGCACATAGAGAAGTAAGCAAAGGATACAGCATGAAACTCTATTCTGTCTGATTGAAACATTCAAATTCTTCAAACCACCTTAACAGTCCCAAGGGGTTAACAAATACACTCTCTGACAGATAGATGTCAAAGTGTATTGGAAATGAAACTAATACTGGGAGGATGTTCCAGGTCATATTTTCATTTGTAAAACTGCAGGGGGTAGTCTAAAGCTACTTTTCATTATCAAAATACTTACAATATAAAGAAACACATAATAAAAATGAAACACTCCTCAATTTTAAACTGTCAAACTTCTGAATCTGTGAACAAAAAACACTGATTGATAAACAGATTAGTGTGTGTATGTATATAAATGCAATAAAAAAAAGGATTAGGTACTCACTGCATTACCTGAACAAATATTAACGTTTCTGATCTTCCTATGACTTTGGTCTGTAACTTCACAGGGAAAGCTTTTGCCCTTGTACCACTCTTTCTGTGGGATATCAGCCTCACTGATGACAGTAATGCGACCATTGTCTTCCATCAACAACTTGTTTGTATTAAGCTTGAGGTCATTGAGATTCAATTTTAGTTGTGGGTTGAAGCCTGATGCAATGCACACCAGCTTTGTTGACTCAGGGGCCAAAGTCACTTCCAGTGTTGGTGTTTCTTCAAAACATCATACCACACACACACACACACACACACACACACACACACACACACACACACACACACACACACACACACACACACACACACCACTTAGTTCAAGTCATTTTAGTCATTGCTTAACCCTTTACCTATGCTACAGTGTATGTATTTCAATCACTGTGAATTATCATAACTGAGAATTTGTTTCCTACCGAAAAGCTTGCCTGTTGAACTGGAAATCTGCTCATTCTTTGCCAGGTTGTGAATGACTTTACAGGCAAACACAGTGTCAGGTTTTGTCTGGTCTTGTGGAATAGTGAATCGCACAGCAGTCAGGCTACGCTGCTTTTTCTGGATGGGAATCTCAACATACACTTGCGTCTTTGAGAGATCTGCTCCATTGGCTTGAAGGGTCACCAAGGCCTCATTAGAAGACATGTCTTGTAAGAGACACTCAAGCACACTGCCTTTACTTTTCTGCCAGTCCTCTAAGGGTCTTCTGATCCTCACTGTTGTGCTTTGCTTGGAAGGAGCTGTACATTTTTAGGGGAGAGAAGGTATTTGTATGTGTGTGTGTGTGTGTGTGTGTGTGTGTGTGTGTGTGTGTGTGTGTGTGTGTGTGTGAGTGTGAGACAGAGAGAGAGAGAGAGAGAGAGTTAAATTCTGATTTAGTGTAGTAATTAGTATTTGTTCTCATCATAAAATACCTCCAACCTCCTGACAGTAACTTTGACCTTTATAATACTTTACCAACAGTTTAGAAATTCAGTGATTTTACTTTGTATTTAATTTGTTAGAAGGGAGAGATGAATGTCTTGGGGGTTGAAGACGTCTTAGTATCATTAACATTAAAGGAGAAAGCAGTATGGCCCTATCAACCTGGTTTGATTGTGGCCTGCTCATCTGGATAGCACGGGTGTTCCACTTTGCACTTGACCTCCTGCATGCTTTTCCAGGTGCTCTTGGTGAGTGTGAGGTTGCTGACAGTCCAGCCATCCGACTGCTGGTACTGGTTGATCTTTGACGTCTCCTCTTTGTTGTTCACCGACCAGGAAACTCGACTGGCTCTGTCTGCCAAGACTTTACATGTCACAACGATCTCCTCAGATGAGATAATGTGTCTGAGATGCGGCTTCTGGAGCTGCACAGTAGGTCGCAGGAAGTAGCCATCTGCAGTTTGAATAGTCAGAACAATCATAAATATCTATCTGTTCATACAAAGGCTGAATCTAAATGTCTCCCACTATAACTGTGTAAGCCATAAACATGCAAAGACTTTACAGGTAAAAATCATCAATTCAGGGGCGCCGCGGCTCAGTGGCTAGACCATTACTCCGGGGACCCGGGTTCGATTCCGACCCGAGGTCATTTCCTGATCCCACCCTATCTCTCTCTCCCACTTGCTTCCTGTCTATCTCTACTGTCCTATCTGACAGGCAAAAAGCCCAAAAAATATCTATAAAAAAAAAAAATCATCGA
Organism: Sardinella longiceps; assembly: GCA_027497455.2. Lineage (NCBI taxonomy): Eukaryota > Metazoa > Chordata > Actinopteri > Clupeiformes > Clupeidae > Sardinella > Sardinella longiceps. The sequence goes on from JAODXP020003848.1 coordinate 23,817, forward strand.
ATCATGATTGACTGATATCATGTTGATATCATGATAAGCACGATACATTATGGTGTTGCTGAGAGCTCTTGTGAGGTGTGAAAGGAAGAGAATTTGTTACAATTTAGATCAAGTTTGTAAAACAGCAGTTAATGATGGGAGCACACTTCACAGTGGCTGTCATTTCGCTATTTGTTTATACGACTCAAACAATCACTGCTCATCTGTTGAGGTGCAGGATGAATGGATAACTTATTGAAAATTGAAGAAATTGATGAAGAAGATCTAATGACTGATAGCTTGCATATAGCCTAGAGTAAAATCACAGACTTGAGTGTGCAGGTTTTTTTCTTCAATAAGATTTGTGTATACCAAATTCTCTTGTTCTCTACCGTCAGCACTCAAACCACATACACATATAGCAGGTCTATTGACCGGTTTACATCAGATTTCTTTAATAGTTTAGGGTTTAGATTAGAATTCAGGATTTGGAGGTAATGTTAAAATTTAAACACATAACATCCATGCTTTATCACATTATAACAAGGAAAAGCCCTATCCATTCATGTCTGAAGGTTATAGTTCCTGTAGAAATTCATGCTCCTTCATGTAAAAACTAAAGTACATTACTTAAAGGCCTATCCATGCCACATGCCACACTCTCTCCACAAGCTCTCACCTGAACACAATTGGATGCTTTTTTCGACCCATTTCTCATCTTTCAGTCCTTTTGATCTCATTCTACAGGTATAATTGCTGCCCTTTCTCCACAGGGTGCTGTCGTACTCAAGTGTACTGATCTGGCCTTGTGTCTCAGGGCCAGAGGTCATAGGCTGTCCATCTATGGTCCATTCCACCTCCATCTCTTTCATGTCAATGCCTTCGGCAGCACAGAGCAGTAGATGACTCTTGGAGTCTCCCTGCTTTCCCCTCCACAATGGGGGGTAAAGAACAACACTGGGCTCCAGGTCACCTGCAACTGGGACAGCTGAGAGAGACAGAGGCATTTATTATTATGATTGTTGTTGTTGTCGTTGTTTATGTTTTTTCATTTTATGTGTTTACATTTTAGAATTATAGCAGACCATGGACCAATTATGCTAGGGATTGGATGCAGACCTCAAACAAAACTGGTCTTTGTTCTGTTTGCAACATATTATATTTATAAGATAGAGGCACTGTATGTGGATTCAATTCATCATTTACAACTGTAAAGTAACTAAGATAGAAGTCCATAAGCTTGTCTTAAGCCAGGTGGTCGATCAAGGCCAGGCCCACAACATTAAAAAAAGCTCCTGAGAGGCCCTCAAAGCAGAAGTGAAACCAGGAGTCAGAACTGAAACTCATTGAGCAGCATCTGGCCCAGAGTGACTGAGAAATGTGTCTGAGTCTCCACACACCTGGACAGAACCACTGGCTCCTCTTTACATGCCTGACCACAATTTGCATCTGACAAGCAGGGCAGTTATGCAACCGCCTTCATGTGGCTTCCTTCCCCAGTGCCCATTGAGGCAGAGGAATAACATTTTAAACATTTTCTCGTACTGTACAGCCTTTTAATTATACAAATACTGTCACACAGAACATAGATGGATAGTTTCACAATAGTATAACAATATAAATACTATCACTGTGAATGTTAATGGAAATAAATGCTGGTTCAACTACAGTAGTCCTTTTAAATGACCAAAGTTTCAATCCATCACTTTGTATGACTATACTGTACTGTATGTGCATGGCTATCTGATAGGCCTAGTATTCTTATGGAAGTTCTTCTGGTGTAAAAATGTTTAAATTCAACAGACTTTCAAACCAGTGAGCTACATTTTTTCTGATGTTAGGGTGGTATTTTCCCAGGTGCTTATGTCCAAAACAGTGTTTAGTGCAGGCGAAAAGCTACTGTAAGCCGAGTACTTTTTGGGATTTGGCTCCTGGGAGATTTTTTTTTCTTCAGTAAAACAACAACAACAACAACAACAACAACAACAACAATAATAATAATAATAATAATAATAATAATAATAATAATAATAACAAGAGGAAGACAACAACTGTGGAATTGCATATTTTGCTCACCTGCTTCTTGGTAGGTCACATTTTTTGCCTTTGAAGTCTTGCTGCCTTTCTGCCAGTGCTGAAATTCACATGTAATTATGGTGCCCATCATCCACTGGTCGTCATTAAGGACTAGGTAGCTTATGGCAGTGTTGTTATGCTCAGAACCTTTCTTTTCGCAGCGATTCGTCTCAGGAACAGTTTCACCATTGTACTTCCAGACAAAATTGTAATTTAAGGGGGAAAAGTCCCGGGCCAGGCAGACAAAGGTAGCCGTCATGTTGAAACGCTCTTCCACAGATGGGACCATTACATAGAGACTGGGCTCTCGAAGCACTTCCTCTGGAAAGCAAAGACTCATGAATACATCTATGAATGTTACTATTTTTTTAGTTAATACTGGTATACTGTCAGAGTTTTTAAAAAGCTTAATTCTTTTTTTTTTTTTTTTGGGGGGGGGGGGGCTGTTTGCTTCAGCTTACCTCTTATCAGTTATTTCAGTGCAGCCTTTGTCAGCTCCACATGATGATGGAAACAATGTTGAAATCACACACACACACACACACACACACACACACACACACACACACACACACACACGCGCACGCACACACACCAAACACAAGCAGACCACGAAAACCGACTTCATCCCTTTTAAGCAACTTTATTACCATCGTGATCCAAATCAAAAATGGCAATCACATTGAAATATATACAAAGTCCAACTAATATTTCTGAACAAAAGCTTAAAAAATGCAAAACTGTACGAAGCAGAAAAAAAAATCCAGTCTAGATTTTGCTCTCCTCTTCATTTCACCTGAAATAAGACAAACATCAGCTTTTACCGGTGTGCATATTTTTGTTCTGTATTAAAGTGCAGAAAAGTGCTGAATGGATTCTCATATGTTTATGTTTACTAGACACTTTTACTACATTATAAGCAAAATGTATTTAAAATATATATAAAACACTATTTTGTCAAAAAACTGTTCAGATAAACCTTGTGTTTCACTACAACTGGCCAGGCTCTGAGCCCTGCTGTTTGGCTTGTTTTGTCAGAACAAGGCATTTCCCCATTTGAGATGGCTGATATTTAATATTTTTTGGTTCATTCCCACAGTATACAGTAGCTCACAAAAGTGAGTACACCCCTCACAATGATTGATACAACCAACGGTAGTCTGTGTATGGTTTGTACAGAAGTACAGATATATTGTCCTCTGAAAACCACTTAACATGAATGGCTAAACAGCTGACAACAAAAGTGAGCACGCTTTAAAGTAAACGTCCTAATTCTGCCCAAACTGTTTTTTTTTGTGACTATCATTATTATGCACTGCTTTCCCCCTACTGTAGTCTTGAAATTCAGTCCTCTCCCACTCCTTCATGAAGACAACAATGAGTTGGTGGACGTTAGACTCCCTGCTCTCCTCCACCTCCCACTTAAAAGGACAAGTGAAATTGGGTTATTCGCTATCTTACAGCAAGAGTATTCACACTCCTTTCAATGCCTTTTCACACTCCTTTCACACTCCTTCCAATGCAGTTCTTTTTTTGCATTGCAGACATCTTTTTGAGTCATAACTTTTCATTTTTTTCTTCGCCAATCTACACTCAGTACTCCATAATGACAGCAAAATACAGAATGGTAGAAGTTTTTTTTTTTTTTTCAATACAATAAAAACTTTCCAAATCCAACCCCTACAGTTCAATAAAATACAGAAATGAAGGTTTAGATTTATGTCAAAGATGTTTTTGAAAAAGTGTAGGCCACCAGAATTTAGTTAAATAACAAGGCGTGAATTTAGTTATATAACAAGGTTAATTTAGTTATATAACAAGGTTAATTTAGGTTAATTTAGTTAATCAAGGTGTGAATATTTATGCCCATTTAGCCTGGTCAATTCTCATCTCCCTTCAGTGCTCCTGCATCCCATCCCGGCCAATCAGCGAATTTTGAGAATGCAGCGTGAATTATTTTTTTAACACCTCCAGCAAGTGATCGTCTCTCAGTAGGCGGAATCCCAGACCCTCGTGTGAAGCAATGAAGTCCATGTGGAAGTCCATGTGTCCATGTGGATATGTCATTTTCTAATTTAAAAAAAAACATTTGCAATTCTGCACTTTGCTGTCATTATGGAGTACTGGGTGCAGATTGAGGAGTAAAAATAGGTTAAATGAAATGAAGAGATGGCTGCAATGCAACAAAAGAGTAAAACATTGAAAGTGGTGGGAATACAGTAATTTCCCGCATATAAGCCGCCTTGTGTATAAGCCGCAGGACAGTGTTTTATGCAAGTAAAACATATTAACACCATATTAACTGCCCCCCTGCTTCAACCTCACAGCGGAAGAAATTTGGCAAAATCAATGAAAATGCCGTGGCTAATAGTCGGGAAATTACGGTACTTTCCAGATGCACTCTACCTGGGGGTGGGCAGACGCATTTTAGTCTCTGTTAATGCATTTGCCTATACCCCAATCTTAGCTGTATGTTATCATAGGGGCAGCAGTGCACTGTAGCCAGATAGCAAGTCTTTCAAAAGTCACCCAAAAATGCATCATTGCTCCAATTGCCCGAGGAAGCTGAAGATAAAGGTGATGGACTGGCCAAGTACATCAACCCATTTGAGCAGGCCTAGACCACCTGAGTATGCTACCTATGACGCAACTTTAAGCAAAAGGTAGAGGAGAGCAAGGAGTCTAACATCCACAATCATCATGAAGGAGTGGCACATTTAGGACATGTTTGCTGAGGAGGACACTTTTGTTGGCAGCTGTTTAGATGATATTGGCTGGATGTTGATTTATTGTCAGACAACAATGTACACTGACTACCTTAAGTCGTTAAGGTGTACTCACTTCTGTGAGATACTATAGGTATGTTTTTAAAGTCACATGTGTGACGCAACCCTGCTAGATTGGTTAATCAGGGGCTGGAGGTTTCCCTGCATCACTTATTTTGCCCCTCTACCACTGCAAAGTCATTGATCTTTTTTAATCTACCTTGACGACGGTGGCTCCTACACTGTAAAAGAGCATAATAAGGAAGAGGACGATGAAGGTGAAGGCTGTGTTTGCCATGCTATCATCATAGCTCTGACTCTCACTCCACACAGGGCAGATGCCTACATATGAGGGGCAGAGGTCACAGTTAAAATGCTTAGCAACGCACACATCCGTAGTGGAACTTTGCAGGCCACCTTTGGGGATTCAGTACTTTTCCAAAGTGCATGCAGTTTTTTTTTACTATGAGTTCATACCTCTCCTGTGTTAAACTTGCATGTACACAGAGATAGAGGAAGGAATAATAATGTATTTGGAGGACATTTACATCTATATGTTGCAACATGACTATATGTTGCAACATGACCCCATGATTGTGTCTTGGCTTGCTTCAGCTGATCCAGAACTTTTCAGTGCACGGCATTAAAGAGCGAACAATCAGAGATGAACACCACCTCAGCTTTTGACATAACTGCAACACAATTCTGATTGACTTTGAGACAAACATTTGACACACTTATGTGACATAGAAAGCACATTCAGCTAAATCTAATAGCAGCACTTTTATGTTTGGCCTATCTTAAGGATAACTGGGCATATAGAGACTTTTCTGTCATTCAACATTTCACCTCATCCCAAATTTAGACTAACTTGCTTGTAAGTTCATTTCAATTCGATCTAATTTGTAGAGTGCTCAAATACAATACATTGTCTTGTGGCGCTGTGCAGACAGTACAGGGAGCACCCATGAGTAACAGGGGTAAGGGAAAAAAGTCTGGGTTGGCAAAGTTTTGCAACTTAGTGTTGACCAGATCTTAAAAACTAGCTATGGCATTTGGAAAACACTGACATATTTTTCGCATCACATTAACCAAAAATTGGCCTATAGTCAGTGTTATAGGCCTATGCTATATTAGAGCTGGACAGCATACAATGACAGACAGGTACAAACAGCACAGGACGTGACGTGAATAATGACATGCTTTTTTATTTGCTTTGAATTTAATTTGCCAAATGAAGGGAACTTCAGGGGAGAAAAAGGTACACACAAGCAAAGTAGAAGTGAAGCACAACATATTAAAACAAACACAGCAGCGCTTTCAATGGGATCACACATGGAATCGAGCATGCAAGAACATAAAAGTGACACATACACGCACGCACACACATACACACACACAAGAACAAACGCACACATTAGCCGCTCCTGCACTGAGGGAGATTCATATTCAGACTGACTATGTTGGGCTTCTGAGAAGCCTTGTCCATGGACCTGGTAATCATACGGACAGTGGATTCGTCTGACTCATGGTAAACAACACAGCTGTACACCACACCGTCATCCCATTCGTCTTTACTGATGGTCAGCTGGCTGTATACTGAATATTTGTCATCATCATTTTTTATCACGTCAGTCTGGTCCTGTTTGGACTTATCTGTCACTGGTTCATCATTAGCAAGCCAAGACACAAACACCTCCTTAGGGTAGAACTCTTTAGCATAGCAAGTAAGGGTCTTGTAATCACTGTAATCATGCTCTGGAGGAGGCATGATAAAGACTGTAGGCTTACTGTGAGGCCCTCCTGAAAATGGGAGAACCATGTTAGTGTTTACATTCAATAACATACAGTATGCAGCCTGAAATGACAAAGTAACTATGAGGTTGTTCAACTCATTGAATAACCCAAAATAACCCTTCAACTCATTGAATAACCCAAAATAACCTTTCAACTCATTGAATAACCCAAAATTGAGAAACCAAAATTATATGTTACAGTCCAGTGATCACAGAATTCTATAAGAAAAGATGCAAAGATTTAACAAGAGTTGCAAAGATGCAACAAGAGTGTCATGTCAACATTCAACTTACCGTTTTTACGTGCATATTTTTTCGTCAGTCCTGAAGCAAGGTCGTCATGAGGGACAAAGCAACTAAACTCTGTACCATTCTGCCATTCTTCAAACGTGACTTTGAGCTTGATGGTGATGCTGTTGGCATCCTCATCAGTATTGTCTGCCTGTCGCCACACAGCTACTTTTCCGTTTGTCCTCCATTCAATATCATCTTTCTGAACCCCTGAAATTTTGCCAGTAATTCTGCACTTAACCCAACCCTCTTTTTCAGTGAGAAGTTCCTCAATAGAGGGAGGAATAATATCAACCTCCACAGCATCACCTTCACAATCGCCATGGCCTGTGTGTAAACAATTAACAACATTTAGTACTTTCCCCCAAACCATTCAGTGTAAAATTTTCATCATTTGAAAAGGTATATATTTACATTGCAAGTATTAACACTCAGAGTTGAATTTCTCCACGTCACCTAGAATATTCATAATTTTTAGCAATTACTACACTAACAATTCTTAGCAATTACTACACAATTACACATTAACAATTACTACACTAACAAACTGACTTACTACACCGATAATTATCTATAGGCTACTATTTCATTACTTATCAATAACATAATTGAAAGTAAACATAGGCTATTTATCAACATCTGATCTAACATCCTGGATACTGCCTAGTGTGAAATAATTTCAAATAAATAACACCTCACCTGGATTGTATTTATAGTCCACGGTTTTGGTTTTGTCTCCAGTTTTGTGCTTAAAGACACATTTAATCGTTGTGCCATCGGTCCACTTATTCTCAGGGACTTGCAGGTAGCTGGTAGCAGAGTTATTTCCAGTTGCCGTGGACGAAAAGCTGTAAAAACTGTTGAGATCTTCTTCTGAGTCCCCTACTACTTTCTTCCATTGAAAAGTTGCTGGGGTAGCTGGAGAAAAGTCAGTAGCTAAGCAGGCAAAGGTAGCAGTCTTATTTTGTTCCATCTCTTCGCTTGTAGGTTTCATTAAATACAGAGATGGAAATTGCAGGATTTCTTCTGCAAAACAAACACAGAAACACAAAGACAGAGGTTTGTGCGGATTGCTAAAGAAGTACAAGTGGTAGTCAGAAGGAGGCTGGCTTATTTGAAATAGCATTTCAGATTTCAATCCTAAAATTGCAATTTTTTGACACAGGGTTGATATGAAACATTTTTCCTGCTGTATACTTTTTGTATACATGTCTGTGCCATGATATTTTGGACATGCTCAATGAACTAATGATGGACATAAAAGTCTCTTTTTGAGGAGATAACACAGTGGCCTTCAGGTTGCCATCCAATTTCTACCACTTTCACAAGCCCAGCAGAGACACACAGAGCCTTTTTGGATATCTATAGCAGGCAAACAGAGGAATCTCATAGAACACTAAACCCCATAAAAAAATCAAGCATGCTAGACTTTCTCATGCCTTAAAGGAATTTGCTCTCGTGAGAGTCCTTTGTTTGAATTCTCAGCAACCACTGAGCAAGGGGAAAAAAGATACATACCCAGTGGTTGTGAGTAGAGCAAGGTAGGGGTACGGACAAATAACATAAATTATGCACTTCAAGCAAGCAGATATTAGGCAAATCCCAGTCGATAATGGAAAGCTAACCACTCATAGATTCCGACGTCCTTCACTTAAATGGGTAGAAATTGCACACGGTCCAGGCGCCTGGGGTGGTGTATACAATGGTATACAGTCATGCTGATCGCCACAGATTCTATAACCCTAAATAGAGTTATTGTGCACATACCTGACTGCCACTACCAACACTTCTAAGCCTAGTGTCCGTTGTTTTCATATGAAAATACCCAACTGTTTTTAAGAATACAGTCATTTGTGTACACTCACATTTTAAGATAGGCACTGCCGGTTTTGTTTACTCAATATCTATTTAGCTACTCTTAATATCAGTGTAAATATTTATTATAGTTGTTGTGAAAAGTATATTGAAACACTGTTTGATATTTTGGATTAATTTAATTATACACTACTTTGATATTTGAGGAAGCCTCAAACCTAACAATGAATCTTAGTCTCCGCTAATAAGGAGTTAATACAAGAGCTTGTTAACTGAATGTGGCACAACAAATTTGACTTAAATTGACTTAAATGAGCCAACCTCAAAGCCACATTACAGCATTTACAAAAGAGCTATCAGTTAAAATTCAAAGCACATCTTAACTTATAATCTAATCGAAACTAAATTTTCCGTAATTATCTGCTTCAGACTATATGGTATAAGAAATGGGCTTGAGTAGACCAGCAACTTAATGACATTACAACATTATAACAAATTGTCTCAAAACATGAGTATGTACATGTTACTGTAACCCTAATAATTTCATACTGACAATGTAACACATTTTACATAACAATTTGCATCATAAAAATGTAGTATAAATGTCACAATTGGTTAACTGAGACAAAATAAGCTAGGCTATTTATCTTTATCATGGAGTTTTTTTTTTTGTTTGTTTGTTTTTTCCTTTTTTTTTCTTTTTTTTTAACCAGAGCAAAATCGAAATGTTAAGCTACCTACAGTCTATACTAAATTACTCTTACTTGTATCTTCTCTCAGTGTACTTCATAAATGCGTTAATGCCAGTAACCTATATTACATAGGCTACACTTTGCATTTAAATAAGTAAACCGGCAGCTAATTCGAATTAGAAAGACTTGCACGGACTGTATGTAGCCTATGTTATGCATAAAATACAGGCCTATATAGAAGCTATATAGCACACCATCATTACAGACATAGGCCTATTATTTCCTAATTTTGGGCTATGCGTTTACTGGACTGAAGTAAAAACTTACGTGGCTTGACAAGGTCAGCTTTCATGTCGACACCGTCCACTCCACAGGTGTAAGGTTTCCTTTGATCCCAGACTTCCGACTTGATGCGAATTTGGCTGATCTTGGAGTACGTTCCATCCTTGAGGATGTCTGGGTATTGTATGAAATCGCTTATGGCATTTCCAGATGGATCTGTCCATTTAAACTTCTGGGAGTTGGCTGGCAAGAATCCTGACATAACGCATCCGACGGTGACGTATCCACTCTCTGAACCACATTGCGATAGTGCAAAGATGGACTTTGGTACCGATGCAGCTCCTTATTATAGACAATACACAAACAGACAGAACAAAAAAGAAATAATTAATGGAGGACTTGAGATCCACAACGACTTCTGATGTTCTGAACACGTAGTCTGACTTACCGGCTGTGACCGTAACCAGAGTGCCTTTGCCCCAATAATCAAATGCCCAGTTGCACAGCATTTATTAGAACCACTACGCAAGACAAATAGGCAACCGATTTTTTTTTCTCATTAGGCTTTTCAGTTCTTCCACTTCTAGTTCACGGTCTAGGCCCTAGGCTACTGTAATTTCCTTGTCCGTCTCTGCCCAGTGCCATTGGCACTCTCTGTAGCTCCCTATAGCCTAACTTCTAATTCTGTTTTCCAATGTTAAATATTTCGAAAATACAAAAATAGGCCTACTCCACACATGTGATTTCACACTTAAAATAACAAGGATAAGACACTGCTCTTACCAGATGAAACCGTGACCATAGTTCCTTTCCCCCAGTAGTCGAAAGCGTTGTCACAGTGAGATTCTTTAACATATTTGCCGTTCAAAAACTTTACCGATTTCACACATTTTGATATAGCCTAGGCCTAAACATTTGGGAAATGTAATATGGATCCAACATAGGCTTATTCGAGTTGTATTTTACGCAGCCAAAACTGGAAGCCCACGAGACATTTTGAAGGAATCAATTAAGCTTGTCAAACCAGACTGCCGTAGATTTTCTACTAAAGTGTAGGCTGAAAAGCACTGTTCAAAGCACATAGCCCTGGTCAACTTTTGGTTGTTTTGTATTCCTTATTTCGAGTCAGAGAAACAAAACCCTTCACCGTTAATCTTACCTGAAGAAACGGTCACTGAGGTGCCTTTACCCCAGTAGTCAAAGCCGTAGTCACACTGAATATGAGTAATACATGCATTGAACAAAAACTTTACGCACAATCTCGTGTAATTCGATGCATGCGCATAGCCCAATTAGACAGTAACACATCAACAGTGACCAGTTGGTCCATCCGATGGATCAGACAGAAAACAAGGTCGTCAGATTGCAAATTGACAAATTGATCGTATATATGTGAAAATCCTCTCCACAAATAAAACAATAGAAATAATCAAAGCTGTATCTTACACTAATTTTAGACGTACCTGATGACACCGTAACAGTGGTGCCTTTTCCCCAGTAGTCAAAAGCACCGTCACGGTGGTGAATAAAGCAACATTCCCTGTGCACTATCTCCTGGTATGTTTTTTTTTTCTAATGATAGTCTTCGAGTTTATTCTCCTAGATAATTATTGGTTAATTCTGAATTTAGCATGAAACTTAATAAGCTTGCCTATGTAGTAGTTTAATTATGCTGCAATGTTCTCCTCTTCTTCTCTTCAAACTTATCTTAAAACCAAAGGTTTAACTTTTACCACACTTGTAGTTATATTAGAGCGTACAATAAAGGAATAGACTGCTGAACATGAAAACATAAATTACCTACCTGAGGAGACAGTCACTTGAGTTCCTTTCCCCCAGTAATCAAAGTAGTTGTCACAATGAGGCATCTAATTGCGTCTTCATACATAAAGTTTTGCAAAACAGCACAACTGACGCTGTCAGTTAGTTATGGAATAATAAACTATTACTCACCTGAAGACACTGTCACTTGAGTTCCTTTCCCCCAATAGTCGAAGTAGCCGTCACAGTGACAGATTTGGCTAGTTCTTCGACCAAAAGACAAAACCAACCAATAGATCCTGAGGTTGCCAAGTAGTCCACTGGTGTGAAAGTACCTGGTTCTTCAGACAGATCTTCAATTACATCCACCTTTAGGCAAGTAACATGACAGTGCATTAGTCACCAAATCATTTTAATTCAGTAAGAACTTCACCATGTGTAATTTCTTATCCAGACTAACCAAAAAGCAACTATTTACACAAAGAGATTTTGAGCACTTTTTTTTTTTTTTTTTTTGCTAAACACGTAAACACAACTCACTGTTTCAATTTTATTTGTAAAATCCTTCACTTATGCATCTTCTATACACACATGGCTATTCTTTGAATTGCTTTCCGGCATATACTATACACATGGCAAAAGACTTTTGAACAATTACTTCACTCAACACCTAGACCTTTAGCATTGCAAAAAAGATCAGCTGGGGATTTGGTCTGGATTGCAATAGGCATAGGACAATTTTGGAAAGAGAATGCAAGAGGTTTATCAATTAGAGCAGATTAAGAGGTGAAGAAATAGGGAGGAAAGAGAAAAGGACTGAACTGAGAAAGAGGGTGAGATCACTGTGTC